>WURT03668200.1:0-17594 GCA_009936505.3 Holothuria glaberrima | reverse complement strand
CACGTTTACGTATTCCTATATAAAAAGTGTGTGAAAACGTTAAGGGGAATCCGTTTTTTCGCCCTATTTTTTTTTACCCTATGGTCGACTTTTCAACAACTTCTTTCGCCCTAAGGTGGGAATTAGAGAAATATATATATATATATATTTCTTTATTATATATATATATATTTATGTTTATATATGTATAGGAATGGGGCAATTAGAAATATTTTATTCTTATTGAGTTCTTTTGGCGGTGTAGTGGATGAGTGCTCTTTTTCTTAAAAGGACGGCCCGAGTTCGAATCCCTTCTAAGACATGCTCTTTTTTCATTTTTTATATTTTTGTTGTTTAATTTTTGTTAGGATCCAAAGGACATGTCCGGTCAGAAGTGGTAAAATCCTGAAGGCATCGTAAAAGATGATGTACTTATGAAGTATAAATTTTGAGGGATGAACCTCAGTGTAACTAAGCACCCCATTTCGGCAAGGAATCAGTAAGTCATTGGGCTTTCTGGTTTAACTAGTGTCATTATGCACATCCTTATGGATAGACCTCATATGAGTGAGGTTAGATAGGTGATCTAATTTACAACCATAAGTCGACCATTTGATTAATTTCACGTCAAAATACACATTTTGTTTCATGGAAAGGGATATTTAATTTTACACAACTTCTCAAAGTTTTGGTGTCGCATATAAACTTTACAATTGAGCTTTTGTGATTGCCGTTAAGTATACCCGGTGCTTTCGAAACAATATAATACGACATTATCGACCACTCAACCCCCACTTCTGCTGATGGGTTGCTAAAAAATCTCGTTTATTTTTTAATTTTCACATTGGTCTCTTTTCAGGTTGAAAGAAAAGGCTCTGTTCAATCTGCTCTCTTGTGAAAGTGATACAAGATAACTTAAACATGGCAGCTAATGCTGTAGAAGCCCTTAAAGAGGATTTTCTCCATTGCCCAATTTGCACCAATCGATTTAAAGTTCCCAAAATACTTTCTTGTAGTCTCCTTTTAACCACTAACTGCTAGTTAGTATTCAGGAAATATTCGCATGTTAACTTGTGCTGGCCTTAGTAATGATGTCAAAATCCAGGTCAGGGTAACTTTCACAACTTTGCTGTTGCAGCAGTTTACTGCTTTTTTAGAACTGAACTGGGAGGAACTTGTTATTCCAACTCAATGAATTCTCTCCTTATTACAAAATGTCAGTGGTCATTCATATCTGTTTGCTAAAAAATGAACTGAATCAACTTTGAATCAAATGAGTTGAAATAAAATTCAAAGAAACTCTAGATAACTTGTTCTTATCTTATTTAATACATGCACATTAATGTCAAAGCAACTGTGTTGTTAATATTCTGAATATACCATTGGTTACTTTCCTTGGGTTGTAAACTACAAAGATTGAAATAGGTGAACTGTTGGGCCACAACGTTTATAATATAAAGGGGTATTGCAAATAAGTAGTGCTAAACTTAGTAGCTCAATATTTATTGAATGCATCATGCACATACGTACTATGCACATACAAGTATGGTAGTATTTACTCCCATACATGTATGTAAATAGTATGTACTGTGCCCGTACATGTATGGGAGTATTTATCAATTCTTCCATACATGTATGTGTATAGTACGTACCGTATGTGCATGATGCATTCAAGAAGTGTTTAAACCCTAAACACCAAATTTCTAAACATGTTTAGAATGTAAACATTTAAATGTCCCAACTGTAAACACTTGAAGTGTTTAGGATTATGACATGTTTCCAAAGTGGGGGCAAGAAAGTGTTTAGAAAAGTGTTTAGATGCTAAACACATTTTTACAGTGAAGTTATCCCCGACGTTTTGGTGGAGGTCAAAGGTCATATGGGGTCACCAGAGGTCAAAACTTTGTAAACCTGATATTTTAAGGAGGATAACTGTGGGGGATTCTTTACTTGAACTGTGGATTGTTCATATATAGCAGATTTAGGTAGCCTTATAGGGTAGGTGATCCCTATTGTTTTAAGTGGAGATGGAAGGTCATTTTGAGTCACACGATTTCAAAAGGTTTTGACCTTATTAACATGATATCTCAAGTAGGATTGCTGTGAGGGATCTGATGCTTGTCATTTGGTTGATTCATGTTTGTTACAATATGTCATATGACAGCATTTATTTTAAAACATTAATTTACGTCATTATGAGATTGAGGATTGTGGAAATTTGCAATGTTTTTACACAATCTTTCGATATATGCCATTCAGTTTGGCGGCCATTTTGCTTTGCCACCATCTTGGTTTACCTGAATATCATCAAAATAGTCCTAAAATTAATTTTGGAATTTCTGTCATACGATATGACCAAATTTTGAGAGTCGATACCTTTGAAATATTATTTTAGAATATTGCCTTTATTATTATTTAAGACAAAATATCCATCAGTAATCTTTGCCGCCATTTAGATTTTGGCAGCCATTTTGAATAAGTAAGACCCAAAATATTTACTGTTACCACTAGATTTTACTTTCCAAATGCCACAAATATTGAGTCAAAGAGTTGGCTACTAGGGATGGCTAAAACTTGGTATACCTTCTTAGCGTCATGCACATCTTGGCTGTAGGTCACATCATACCTCACAGTCAGCCGAGCGCTTAATAACTGTGTATGGTCACTTTTCTGAAAAAGCTGTATGAAAGGTCTCTTAATAGTTTAATTTAAGAGACTGGAAGGACCGTAAGCAGACTACATGTTAGAGGGGATAAATTTGGTAGGGTGGGCTGGGGATTTTTTTTTTAAAGTAGCGGGGTAGATGAATTAGCCAAATACTATTTTTGTGTTTTCAAAATTTTCTAGAAGTGCAAAATGTTTTCTACTGTTAGGATGTGATGAGGGAGGGGAGCGTGGCAGCTGAGCTACAGCATCATTGATGCACTAGTTTTCTTTAAATGTTAAGGCAATTTAGACAGTGCCAAAATTGCGCATGTATAAAGTGCTCTTAAGACTGTTGCAATGTGGTCTTAAATTTTTCCATTGTAATGAACTGTTTTTTTTTTTTTTTGGAAGGTTCA
This sequence comes from Holothuria glaberrima, assembly GCA_009936505.3. Taxonomy (NCBI): domain Eukaryota; kingdom Metazoa; phylum Echinodermata; class Holothuroidea; order Aspidochirotida; family Holothuriidae; genus Holothuria; species Holothuria glaberrima. The sequence continues at coordinate 14,553 of WURT03668200.1, read as the reverse complement.
ACTTTCTGTGTAGTACGACTGAAAGGATAACTTCCAACGAAAAATGGCAGATGTCAAAGCACTTAAAGAGGACTTTCTTAGTTGTTCAATTTGTACCAATAGACTGAAAGTTCCGAAGGTTCTACCCTGTATACACAGTTTTTGTCAAGGTTGCTTGGAAAATTACGTTAAAAAGTTAAAGAGTAAGCAGTTACCCTGCCCCATATGCAGGACTGTTTGTGACCTGTCAGAAAAAGGTGTAAAAGGATTGCAAACAAATTTTTATATTGTTAATCTTGGCGAAAGAATGGACCTTTTGGAGAGATTAGATAAATCAGTATCGCATTCACACACCTGCGAATCCTGCGAATCTCAGGAAGTTTCTGCCTATTGTTTGGAATGTGACTCCAAGATCTGCTTAAAGTGCCAAAAAGATCACAAACGGTTTCCCGTTCTTCGTTCTCACTCTATTATACCAATTGAAGAAATTAAACAACCAAAGTATCAAAAGGCATTGAGAAATGCGAAAACACCAATTTGCGAAATCCATCCGACTGAAAGTCTGCGCTTTTACTGCAAAACATGTTCAAAATTGATTTGTAGAGATTGTACAATAGTTCATCATTCTAAGCCAGATCACACCTTCGTTGAAGCATCATGCCAAGTTGACGAAATCAAACGAGACCTGCGAACCTTGCTCAGTAAAAGCTCATCTGATCTCACCCGTAACTTAAAGTTCATTGAAACAGGTAAGGCTGGGTCAAAAGCACTTGAACTACAGTCTGAATCTACCATTAAGAAAATTAATACCAGTTGTGATGAAATGATGGTATCGATTCAGAAGCAGCTTAGAAGTCAGGCGGAGAAAATGTGTAAAGAAGTCACGTGTTCAAAGACATCTCAAACAAGGGTGATTGGCGAAAAGGTCAAAACGGCATCTATATGGATGACCAGAATGGAAAATACTAGAGAGGTGACAGAGAAAATATTGGATGAAAATAATACGTGGGAAATTCTTGCAATGTCAAATGATCTCATTAGCTCATTTCATACTTTGAGTATGGACGCTTGCGATTTTAATTGGTATCAGTCTGAATTGGAGCAAAGCACAGTCTTTTCATCATTTCAACCACCTTCTGTGACTTTGGGTAAGTGTAGTAAGGGTTACGATGTTATTTTAAGTGACACTCACGGAAACTTCATTGCGGCCACATTCGATTGTGTATCTTCCAAGCTACAAGTTTTAAAAATACGGCAAGACAAGGCATACAATGTGGATGATGTGGATGATATTGCTTCTTTTAAGGTACCCTTTACAGTTCCTAAAAATTTCAAGGTAACAGCAACAATAGCTATGAACAACGACAGCATTTTCATAGGTCTGGGTCGATTTATTGTCCAACTACAATTGTCTTCTAATTCACAATATAGAAGAGTCATGAAAGCGAGTAAGTATGAAGATACTTTAATAAGTTTTTTAGCAGCTTCTGAATATGACCAAGTTCTTTACTTGCAACTCAGTAATGACGCTAATGTGAAGCAGCTTTATTGTAATCAGTTCGGCTGGCAATATAGTAACATGTCAAATCAGGAAAGCATAGATGTTACATCCTTTCTGTATAATACACAATTTATCATACCGAATGACCACTTACCAATCCAAAACGTTATCTGTTACAGGGAAAGTCTGATATACTCGTTAAAGGAGGGCAGCTGTCACAAACAGAGTACGCATATATTGTCGAAAAATGAATGCACACCACTGATAATAGACTCTATGGATACAGTACGTGGCAGACAACTGCTGTCCATATTTAAGGGCGTGTACGAGGGAGGTAGTTATATATTGTCCCAAAAAAGTAGAAGTTTGATTACGTATGACGCCTTCACATGCTATATGCTGTGGGGTAAAGCATCCTTATCTCCAGCTGGGTCTGCGTCTACCTTTATCATAACACACTACAAATCTAGCAGTAAGAAATTTATTCGCACCTGGAGCATACCCGGTGAAATAGCACAACCTGTTGCGTGTTACAAGAATACTCACACAGATCAATTCATAGTTTCCGATCAGTACGGTAAAGTTACATCATTTTTGTAATTTCTATCAATATCAATCCTCATAAAATTAAGTTTGATTACATTCTACGTAATGTCACCATTGAAATGTGAAAGGAAGGGTGGCACTTCACTATAGGAGCAATTCCACAACTATCAAAATGTGACTTTTCGACAATGAAGTCCGAACTTTTCCTTTGACATATGAATTAACTTTTTATCAGGGATTCACCAATTCTCAGATACCCTCTGAAACTAAACAAAAGGGAAACGAGTTTGTTTATAGAAGTGTCCTTTATACTTTGTGGGATAGGGGCATATCATTTTGTCTGAAAATAGAGGCGGGAGGTATCGCAAACGAATTCCATTTGGACACTCCCATTGTATGAAGGCTCAAGAATCAGCATAAAACTTAAGTTTTCAAAAAGTAAGGATTGGTATTTGCCCTCAGTGTCATGTCCTTCTGTGTGTTTCATACTGTTTTTCTTGTATTCCTTGTAGATGACGTAAGGAATCCATGCAATCCACCGGACCAGTGTACGTGTGGGTATGCGTGTGCATGCCGAAGGGGGTGTGTTTGTGAACCTTGACTTGTAAAATGATTTCTCAAAAAAAAAGAATGATGGATACATTTCGTACTTGGTCAGTAGATTTTTCATTTAAACTGGAAGCTTCTGTTGTTTTTAGTGGAGGTCAGAGCTTATCTAAGGATACCGAGGTGAAAAACAAAAAAATTGTAAACACGATATCTCAAGATACGTATGTAAGATACTTTCATAATTCCTTATGGAATTTTTATATTGAAAGAACAAATCCAATCGTTGTAGTAGATGTCAAAGGTTATCTTATGGCACTGGGGATGAAACTGTTAAAAGCTATAAACTGCTTGTAAACATGGTATCTTATGAAGGTGACATTGCATGCTTACCGTATGAATGATCCATATTAGGGACAACAAGTCTTTTGTTTTTGGTGAATATCAAAGGTCATACGATGTCACCACAAATCAAACCTTGTAAGCAAGATATGTCATTAAGTGTAACCTGGATAGATCTCTCAGTTAGCTTGTAAATGTTCCACTTTGGGCTTAAGAATCTTCTTGTTTTGTGGGGTTCAAATGTATTTTGGGGAATTTTTGTTTTTCTCCAAATGGTAGAATCTCTCTGACTTTTTATTTCCATTTAGCACAGATGGGATTATCTGAACAATATCGGAAGTAGCTCTTTCTTTTGACTTAACATTTTGGCACTTTTCAGGACACTTATGAACCGCCAAAATAATATACAATATAAGTTATCACGTTTTGTCTATAGTTCTTTTATTCAGTCTTTAGCCCTGAGACACTGACATGAAAATAATTCAACTATTGAGTTTTTCTTGTGTTTCCTTTTGTTATATTCATAGTAGTAGACTTTCTTTAAAAGCAGGCTCACAAATCTAAATTTCAAGCTCTTGAATATTTTAAGCTCTAGAATCTTTCTGCTTATAGTAAGTTAAGTACATTCATACTTACAATTTATTGACGCATTCAGTTTTTCTCGGTTACCGTAATCACTTGTCAAGATAAGACTCCATACCTTCAACTTGTTGGGTGCGCTTTATTATCACTTTAGAATATTGATGCATATTGGTTATGATGAAATGTACTGCAGACTATATAAAAGTCAGTATAATTCTTTCAAAACTTCTTGATGATTAAATTATGGGTATTTTCACATCATTTTACAACAAAAAATAACGGGTAAATAGAGGAAGGAATTTATTGCGTTTTTTAATAAGTTGACATCTTGTATAAGCTTTGCTTAAATTGAGAGAAAACAGGAGATTGCAAACGGCACTTTTAAGAATCCTTATTATCGTAAATATAAGAAAGCAGTCTAATTTTCTTACATAGCTCTATGTTTTAAGTTTCATGTGACTTTCTTTCCTGTAAACCTGTCTCAATTGATTTTGTTTAATGTCAATGCGAAGGTAAAAACTAGGACATACATATTTTATGCGCGAATTGCACCTTGTACATAAATTTCTTCAAGATAAAATTCAAAATTGAGACATCCCTATATTATGGAGATCCTTTGCACAGTATATCTTTCTCACTTTCGTTTAGCATAAACCAGTCAAGTTGCACGAATAACCTATATAAAATCTTTTTCACAAAATAGCCTGCAGATTATTTGTAAAGTAATAAAAAAGATGGGTATCGATCCACATTTGAAAGTGGGGGAGGTTATGATTGGGCCTCTGAAATAAGCTAACGATGTCGAAATACCAGAAAAAGGGGGCTCCCGAATTGCGCACGTTTTAAGACATAAGCAACCCAGAGTCTCATGCATTGCATTGACATTACGTATTATACGAAGTTAAAACAATTAGTCTTAGTTTGGTTACCAGGTAACATTTTAATTTAATTGATTTCGCTAGTATCATATCACAGATTTTTAATAGTCTCACTTTTTACAATATCTTATTAATGAGATCTTCTTACTTTCTCCCCTCGCTTTTTGTTGTGTGCTCACCTACCATTTTGATACACCTCCTTTAAGTGCTCGAAATTTGAGGACTGAAGGTTTGACAATCTCAAATGAAGCAGAGATCCCTTTAAATTTTTTTTTCGGAAAACTATTGTAACCTTCTTAGCGTTCTGCGTGATGAAATAAAAAAAAAATTTTATGAAGTGACCGTCATTACATGAAGAAATTTAGGAATTTCGAAGCTAGTTCTCTAAAGAGACAGTATAGATTCATACTTTCATGCAAAAGGAAAATTCTGCTTGAGTAAATATTGTAAAATTATCAAAAAGAGTGAAAGAACAGTACTGTCCAACTTTAGTCGTTTACTTTGTAATCAGTATACAAATATTTCAGAGTCAGAACAAGACTCTTTAAAGAGACATTATGGATTCATAAAATGGGAAATTCTTAGTGGAAAAATATTGTACTATGATCGAAGAATGAAAGAGCAGTTGCTTTCAACTTACTTATCTTTTTCTTTGTAATTAATGCAAATATTTCAAAATCCCTGCGTTGATTGCAGTTTTTGCAATCGGTTTCTGGGTTTGAAATTAAGTTTTATGATACGATTGATGGTAGTCAAGATTAATATGCCAACCATACTAGAAATAATATAAGAACCGGATTGTTTTAATACGATATAGTTTCATTACGTTGAGACGAAGTGGGGTGGAGGGGAAAGTCTTTTATTTTATCGTTGTTTTCTATCACAATTGGCAATGCTAATTCTTTCTCGTCTTTCCTTAATGCTGACGATATAGGGCCGTAGCCTGTGGAAAACAGAGGGAAGTCAACCCCCCCCCCTCCCCTCCACACACACACACACTCTGAGACTTCCAACTCGTAAATGAAAGTTAGCTAACTTGAAAAAATACTTAAATACTAAAAACTTCAGCTTTAAAGTATGATTTCAAGGCTCAAAAACCGGCAAAATCGCATATGAGAGTTCCCCTTTTACCCAAATTTTCCCGGGGAGGTTTGGGACCCTCGCCCTAGACGCGTTCTTATGCGGGTTTCTCTTCCTGAAGAATGAACCATCTTCCTCCAGCTCTGCAAATACACTGCTTGAATACACAAGCATAAACGCTGGCTGAGATAAAATAGGCTACGCAGCTATGATTACGTTTAAATATCAGCTAAACTCAATGGGCTTTTAAAGAAACTTAATTTAAAGGCATAATCAGTCGCTGCAAACCTATTTTAAAGCAACAGCTAAACCTCACAAATATCCTCACATTTCACTTCAAGTATCTTTCACGATAGGATATGATCGAACATAAATATTGCATATTCAAAGTAAACCAAGCAGTTACTCTATACGTAAATTTCATAACTCAGTGAGAAACATATTGTAACATGATTCTCAAAAGTCATTCATGAAATACGACACCGGGTACACCTGTACGCTGAATTCAAATTGGGGAGTCGTAACAGCATTTTCCCTTTAAATGAAATCTAATATTTCTTCTTGAAATCTAACTTTGTTTCTGAAGCATGAACTGTTAAAGAGTTAAGAATGCTTGGATGCTGTAAGGTTTAAAATGTGTTATTTTCTTCATCTGGGGACATTTTGATCGAACATTTTCTTGCAAGGCCTACGCTACGGCTACGTGCTAACCGATGATGGCTCCCCCATAGCACACTAAGAGCACTCGGGAGAAGCCCGCAAAAGGGTTCCAGCCTTGTAGGGATGACATGCTTTACTCTATAAACATCCGAATCAGATGTGTAACAACCCAAATCCGGATCATTTATTACATCAGATTTGGGTCAAAAATGATCCGGACTGGATCATTTTTATCCAAATCTAATTAATGGAAATGACATGGATTTGGGTCGGTGCCCCTCCGATTCGGTTTAGTTTCAAATTTTGTCCGGACGTTTTAGAGTGTACAGCCGAAAAGTTCAGTAAAGAATTAAAATTTCAGATCATATTTTCAGTCCAAAGCTTAACCAAAGGTAACACCATTTTAGATCTAGGAAAATGCAGACCAAGATAATTTCTAAAAGGGTAGAGGTGTCATCCTACCTCTGAGACACATCCCCTTCAACACCACCCTTCCAAAATAGAAAAAAATCACCTAATATGATTAAGATTTCCAATGTTTATTCAATTCAATGCTTTATGAAGGTTTACCAAAGAAAGCACCATTTTGTATCAAAACTACCTCAAAAGGATAAAAGTTCCTCACAGATTAGTGTCACTCCTTGTCTTAGACTGTATCTCTTGCTTTACGCTCAGCCAATAATTAGATAAGAATAACACTAAATAATGACAATTTGTGAAGATAAATCATTTCAAGGCTTTGCAAATGATAGCACAATTTTGCACCTAAGCCAGACCTTACATGTATCCCTCCTTCAAGATAGTACTCATCACAGGTAAACAGAAAGGGTCCTCTCATGGTGTCAGCTATCTGTAGGCACGCCACTTGGTGTTCCGCTTAGCTAATGTCATGAACTGCCCCCCCCCGGGATTTCACCCAGACTAGAGTCTGGCAAATATTAATTTGTTTGAGAGGAATTTGTTGTGTCCCTACATCTTTCTCTATGCATTTACAACTTGTGTATTATGAGCCTTAAATTTCTTACAATTCACTCATTTCACTGTAGGCTATATAGCTCCATGTGTTTTGTTTCACTTATAAGTAGTATTTACAGTGAAAACCTCTAGATAAGACCAGACTAGTACAGCTTTTAGTTTGATCTGGCTACTTCTCTTTCTTTGTTTACTTACTTCAGTAAATTGTCTGATCTTCAATCTGTATAAACACGTGTATGTATTGCAACTGGAAAATAAACGCAACGAAAAAAATCAACCCTCTGTTACCCCTTTCATCATTTTTGGACGTTTTAGTTTGTGTCATTTCTTTGCATATTCTCTTCATTTGTTCATTAAATTATCTGCTTATCAATCGTTTTCAACATTCTTTTAGAACTTCTCTGAAATTTTACACAAAATCTGTTTCTCTCCTCTGCTTTTCAGTGGCAGATCCAAAGGGAGTTTTAGGGGTTTAAACCCCCCCCCTTTGAATTTTTCCGAATTGTTTTAAAATAGCCTATTTTTGCATTTTGTTTATTATTATTTGCTATAATAGGCTATCCCCTTTGGACTCCAAATAAAATATGGAGAATTATAACCCATTTTTTTATGATCGTGGTCGGTAAAACCTTCGAAATAATTCAAAGAAAGAGTTTTGACTGGGTTCTGTTTTATGACAAAGCCTGTCAGGAATTCTTATTTTTAGATTCAGTGAGACCTCAGCCTCAAGTTATTGTGTACTCTTTTGGACACAGTGCCCTCTTATTTCGCAGTATCAACACAGAACTGGTGAATAGGCCTACACTGCTATCGATTTGAAGATTGCAATTTAGGTGTCATGATTTAATCCGACGATGTGAGGGCTATAATAATTGTCTGTCGCAAATTTCTGCAAGTGAAATTCGAAACAGTGTTGTGAAGGCAAATGCGGACCTCAAATCCAGGTAAAAGTCCGGCTTTTTGATTGGCATAAAGGTTTGTTAGGGAATTGAAGTGTCTCGACGCAGAACCTGAATGCAAGTTCTGTCAAATAAATTTTATTTAATGAAAAATTTCTGCGCGCTTCGCGCACATTCGTCACGGCTTGCGCTCTATCTCATAACCATTATTAAAGTAATAATACATTGGAGCTAGTCTGATCACGAAACTTTTCCAAAAACACTGTAGGGGCCTCTCATTAATATGGGACTTTTCAATCTAAAGTGTAGCATAATGTGGAAGGTTTAAAGTACACATTTTCTGTTATACATTTTTCAAAAAAATTACCCAGTGCTTCCCGCACAGCTAGTATCGTTATAGATGGTAATTGTTAACACACAACGAAAAAGGAATTCGCTTGTTAGCTCTTCGCCCCTTTTGCTTTACCTATCAGGGAAGTCTAACATCCCCTCCCTGCACCAACACGCTCCCTTCCTCCCGTTTCCCATTGCTGGAAGCTGTTTGTCTGGATTTTTGTTCAAAATTAGTAAAAGTACGATAGTTGTAAAGTGCTCGGCGCCTTCCTTTGTATTATCATTCGATTACTCTTTTGTAATGTGCAATGAGGCAAAGGAATATTTCGTAATAATTCAAGAATGTTTCTGTAGACCCCACGCACGTATTTGTGAGTAAAACCTTTCCCAGAATAGAAGGCAGTGAAGTAGACAAAAGGGGGGCTTCCAGGAGGTTTGTTGACAACACCCTTCTCTCACACAACATACTTTCCTCTTTCACCTAACCAAAAGTACAGTAAGTAAATTATTGACATTTTCTAGCACCATATGATCATTTCAAAAAATGTCCCAAAGACAGCACCATTTTGCGTCTTAGCAACCTTCAATTAACAAAAATTTCTCAAAGAAGAAGGGTGCCCCTCCCTTAGGACGGCACCTTTATGTAGTGGCAACGGAAGGATCCTCCACTGCTGTGAACAATCGCGGGCGCGCCTAATGAAATACATTTTGCACAGACCTGGGCCCGAGGTGGCATTACGACATCATCTGTGGTGCCCCCCAATATCCAGACCCTTGCGGCGCCACTGATCTAAGCCACGTCCTGAGATCAATATTTTTAAACGTGGAGAGGGACACACCGTACCCTTAGACCCTTCCCCCAGGACGGCCATCACTAATCACCCAAGAATAAACATTCTTGCAAATTTTACCATTCCAGTCAAAGGGTCATGGTATGAATGGTACAGGTTGATATAGGCCTATGTATTAGCTGTGAAGTCTTCTCCACAAAAAATTGTCATTTCCAGTGCATAAACATGCTTGAAAAACGCAAAATGATAGCACCATTTCGATATAGTTTCCATCCATCCTGAGACAAAAATTTTTCCTCCACTTAGACCCCTCGCCCAGGACGGCCATCACTCATCCACACGCCATTGTCAACCCCCCCCCCCTCCTTACAGTAAAACCTGGATCAACCCCTGATTTTGATCCGACTCTTCCTCTTTTTAAGAATTGCAAGCAACATCTCTGGTTTGGTAAGTCTAATCCTAACCGCATGCAAATGCCAAGACAGATACAAACGGTGGGCTACTGAGTGACCGTGGGGTACAAACCTCTTTTAGAGCGATGTGTCTTTATCCATATAACAACTCACTTATTTAACGCAATATTGCTACATCATGATAGTTTTTATATTTGGATGGAGATACATCCCTTTTTATTGAGGTTTGTACCGCTAAGGTCACACAGTAATCTTTTATCCATCTTGGCATTTATACAAAACTTTCACTGGTTTTAGGAAGTTAAGGGGATTTGTCATCTGCCACATCTACAGTAAGACTGGGGATTTTCTTCCACTGCAACAACATTGCCAGTTGTAAGGGGAAAATACTGCACCTTTCGACGCTCTGTAACGCGCATGACAGTACATTAGTTACATTTTATGTCGAAATATGAATAAGAATCTATATCTGGTCATTTCAGGATTCTTCCCGAACTTTTCATACTGTTGTAACAACAGTAAGACTGCAACTTGTCAACTCATTTGCACGTGGTATCTTGTAAAGGAAGGGGCTAACCGTATTGCTCTATTTCAATCAAACAGTATAGTTTGGAATTTAATTTCACCTGCTCTAAACGGGGCGCAAACATACACATCAAAGTGTTGTTATACGCAGGCCACTTGTTAATATTTTAAGACTCACTAAGTCGAAGGGGGTAATCAATCGATCAATCATTTAGTCAATCCTTGTGATTCATAATAGCGCCAAAACCAAAGACAAATTTGCACTAAGGTGCTTGGGGAAAAACAATGTATAAAGTTTAACATCTCAAAGAAGTTGAGATTACTGCGTATGTGAGAGATGAGGAAAAATATCCGTTGAGCAGATTTTTGAAACTGGTAACAGATCCAATGGGTTCAGTTGGTAACGTTTCCAATGGGTTCAGGCAACTTGTTTTGAATACTACTAGGTGAATCAAATGAGAAGGACCAGTCGGCGAAAGTAGAATGCTGCATCAACGATAAGGACTTTATTCGGCGCAAAGGGAATTTCTCAGTTTCCTTTTGTTTGGTGGCTCATATTTGTTATCTTTAATCTAGCAACCTCCTTCAAGTCACGCTATCCTTTTACTTATTTTTGACATGCCTTTAAAGGTCGAAATAACTTTTGTACATGTTATATCGTAACACCTGCATAATATATTAATGTTTCACATCTTTGTTATCAAAATATCTGTAAGAGATGTCACCGCATTGAAATTAATACTGATAATGTCTGATGATGAACTTGTGAGATAATTTTACTTCGTTATTTTAAATCAAAGTTTGATAGTCTGGTTTTATACATGAAATCCAAGGTAGACACTCGTTGTTGGAAGATATGAAATATGCTAGCAAATCAATAAATGGAAAAGAGGATTTCGTTGGAAAAGAATTTTAGAACTGGTCAATATACGACCATCCTTTTCTGTTGCAAAAATTGTCAACGATATGTAAAAGATTTAAGTGAGACCGGTAAGTGTTTTTAACTACCACAATAATCATACTACATAAAGATAGCTCAGAATTAATCAAATTAAACTAAGAGAAAGAAAAGTGCGAAAATGACAACCATAACTTTTTGAGAATTAATTCAAATCACGTTTGAACTTTTGAAACACAACATTTTAGCGTAAACCTTCCAAGTAAAGTATCGATGAAGATAAACAAGGAAGAACTTGACTAAGTAAACTGTCACAACGAAAATTTTAACGTAGTCAAAACATTATCATGAAAATGAAGCTTTTATCAGCTCATATTTTTTACTATATCTGTAGAGGTTTCTTGTTTATAGGGAGTAATAGTGTCATTACCAAAGATGGTTAGGAAATAAACTGTTATGTTAATAATCACTACGCCTCCTTAATGCATTGAATAAGTAAGAATATAAAATAGTTTTTATCCTACTTTGTACTTTCAGTACACAGATTTCGTTCATAAACTTAGGTAGGCTTTGGTTGTGTATTCATATGTAGGCATTTGATACAAGTATCTTAGAGAGACAAGGTAAAACAGAGATTGGTCTATAATTACTGCCATCTTTCCCATCACCATTTTTGAAGACTGGGACTGTGACACGAGCAGCCTTGAGAGCCTTAGGAACAGTGCCCTGCAGAAGAGAAAGATTGAACACAAATGTAAGGGGGTCACAAATATAGGGAGGAACATGTTTTACCACTTTGGGAGAAGAGCCATGCGACCATGCTGCAGAATTTTAAGGGACAAGATTATTGTATATCTTTCTTGCTAATTTTCAAGGAATTTATGCTAGGAGCTTTCCTTTAACTAAAATAGGTAAGAGAAGGACGAAAAACAACCTTGGATTACTACAGGTATACCTCAGTCGATCAAGTGTAAAAATAAGCTTCATAGGAGTTACCTGAAACAACCAATACAAGAAAACAAAGCACAGTACAAAAGGTACCGTAACAAATTAACTCATAGTATTTGTGTTGCGAAGAAAATGTACTACAAAGATTTGTTGACAAATCAAAAAACGACACTGAAAATGTACCTGGCAACATATAAACGACATTTTGCATACGATAGAAACGCTAGTTGCTATATCCGGATAAATTCATTGATTGCGATGTCTTTTACAAATCCAATAAGCATTGCTAACGCATTTAATAAATTTCTTTGTTAACCTTGGACCTTCCCTCACTGAAGACATTTCTTATGTTTGTCCCATAAAAACTCATTAACCGGCAGTAACCTTTCCTCTTTATTTTCTCCCCTGCTAGCAATGATGAACTTGTAAAGATAGCCTTAAAGTTTGATTGTTTGAATCCCACAAAATCAGCTGGCAGCCACAGTCTGCACCTTGCAATTGTTCGAAAAGAAATCCCATTCATCTCAAAGCCTCTCTAACATATTTCCAACGCTCCTCTCAAGCGAGGCATCTTCCCTGAAAAGCTAAATGTGACTAAAGTTGTCCATTATTCAAAAAGGTGATCAAAATCAGTTTGTAAACTATCGCCAGATTTCGATATTGCCCTGTCTTTCTAGAATTCTAGAAAGGCTAGTTTTCACCAGAGTCCAAAACTTTTAAAGCAAGCATGAAGTCCTCTCTAACTGCCAATATGGTTTCCGTCCAGGTCATTCTACCGAAACTGCTGATGCTCTTGACGAACTAAACAAAAGCTACCGCCAATAGGCAGCCCATGAGGGTTTTTTGTTCTACTTCCGTCACATCATGACAGATTTATTCATATTGTTGTGCAAGTTATATAATATATACACATATATATTGAAAAACAAAATTAATATATAAAATGAAATTAGTGTCAAGATTACATCATAGTTGTGGGAGTGATAAATATTCAGTCAGCAACAGAAGACTCAAGACAGACGTCAAAAGATAGCCAAACAGTGGGGATATTTTGCTGCGTAACAGAGCCAACAGTAGTAAAATAGTTATTAAAGATATTACTCACTTCATTAGGATCAGAAAATACATTATCATGGTCAGTAATTTTACGATACTTGCGGTTTTAAGCGCTGCCTATCTTAATCCTTCTTTTCTTTTAACTGATGCTTTACTATTCTGCTTTCTAAAGCCCATCACATGTTTTTGCATCAACATGTTTTTTACTCGTTATCTTTGTTAAACATGAAAGATATAAGTTAGCGTTATCACACTATTTAATATAACATACTGAGATATCAACTAGGGCCATTTTACCATTTTGTACACGTTTTTCTAGCTTCAGTGAACCTCAAAGCTCATTTGAAAATGCATGATTCATGTCATGCTAAGAAAAAAATGTAGACGTCCAATGAAGGATTACTAGAAAAGGAAAAAATAGGTCAATTCAACATGATCTTTTCATACTATGCTCATCGCCTCATTCTTATGTATATTAATCAAATAGGGCGGGCACAGAGAACCCTGATCAGCTGGTGCAGTTATCCGCCAGCTCACATTCCAAAGGTCCTTGTCGTTTGGACTTAGCTTAAGCAAACTCCTTATCGTCAGAACTCATATGAATTTAAACTTTAATGACATTCCAAGATCTGTTCAGCGCTTAATATTCTGGTAGTAAACAATAAACTCAAAGGTGTACTTAGCAATGATTATTAACAGATGGTTTATAGATTATGCCTATGCTCTCAATAGATCTACAAGGTTACAAAGAGTCTATTAAATCACCTAGTGGTGGTTCGGTTTTATTAGGACAATTTACTAGTCTATGGGGAGCGTATGCCTTTTGTTGGGCAGTCGAAGAGTTAGATTCGAAAGAATCATCTACTGTAGCACTATAGACACAGCTTTTTCAATGTACTACAATTTTTGAAATTGTTCTGAAAGCATTTACGATTGATCCGTTCAATGTTAACTGAGTTGCTGCAATTTAAGTTGGTCTTACCATGACTGTCGACAGCTTCTGAAAGTTAGGGGTACATAACCTTGACAAAAAATATCCAAGTGTACTTCGCAAAGCTATAGAAACAAGGGACCCGGAACCCACTTGAAGGTGACGATAAAATGGTTTTTAGAAGATGTGGGGGCTCCACCATTAAAATCCATTTAAAGGCTGTTCCCATTTAAGAGCTTAATATTATGGTATAAGATATTTTGTAAGCTATGGAATTAAACATACACCTGCTATTTGTTCGAGTTCTGGGAAAATGTGGGGGAACAAAGGATATGACACCCCCTCACTTTCAAAAGTGGGCGAACATGTTCCCCATCTGTTGACGTCCGTGGGTCTAACCAAATCAGTTTTGAACAGAAATTTTTATTGCCTTCAAGCACTCTTATAGCTATCTTCTCTGTTTAATTTATAACTTAGACTTAATATCAATTGCATGCAAATCTGATGAAGGAATAAATCGCATTTGGCGAACTATTATTGGTGAATAAACCGTCCAGACTCCAAATTTGACAAAATAACGGACGAGGCGAAGTCGAGTCCGTTATTTTGCCAAAGTTGGAGTCGAGACGGTTTATGAGACAATAATAGTCCGACAAATGTGGTTTATTCC
>WURT03668189.1:0-17594 GCA_009936505.3 Holothuria glaberrima | reverse complement strand
GATTCTGTAGCCATTTTGCTTCCTTTAATTAAATGAAGTTTATCTAAATATGTCAGAAATTGATTAACACAATCTTATAAGTGGGTTCAAAGTTACCCTACATGTTCATTCTTCAGTCAATTAATTCATGGCATGGAACAATTCTGTTGCAAAACTTAATGTTCATGAGGTATCTGCCGTTTAGATCTTAACAAGATGAGAGCTCAATAGTAGCCTACTATGGTTACTATGAAATGAAACTTCGAAGTTCATAGACGGAGGATCGATTCTCTCTTTCGAGAAAATAGTCATAGGCTAGGCTAGGATAAGAGTCAGTCACAAGCTTTTTGGCACATAGGTTTACACTATGGCTGCATATGGGCTACTGCGTGCGATCTTAGTTCTTAATCCTACTGTTCATATCATGCCAGCAGAAATGAAACTTAAAATGAAATCACAGAATGTTACAGCCTAGCCTAGGTTCAACTAGGCTACAGTAGATTAATGTTTTAACGGAGAAAAGTACCGAATGTAAAATGTTAATGATTTGCCCTGGTTATGTTGATTAGGTTGCTTAACAGATCTCGATGTGGTATACAAGCTGAATCTAGATATTGAACGAGAAACGACAAAATTCCTCCATATGTCTTTCGTACAGAATGAAGATCTCGTTTATTGATCCAGTAATCCTCCACCGTCAATACTGTCTAGCAACGAAATGCCACAGCATCAGTTTTGGACCTGAAGTTAAACGCCGGTGTCTACCGTTACATGGATGCATGCAATGGAAAATCCCGTAGAAACCTTATCTCCGCCCTTTGCTTATTGACTACACGTAACGTAAGTTCAGTACAGTACAGATAGTCGAGTGCTCTGTGCACATACATAGATAGCATACGTTGCCAGAGCTACTACACTACCTATCGGACGACTTACCCACAGATGTCAAAGGTACTCGTGAATAATCATTTTGAAAGGAGGCGCACTTGCCAATGGAAAGTTCAATAACGATAGAAGGTCAAAGCGAGTTACAAAGACACCGGTTGAAAAAGTTTCCGACAATGCTGGACCCTCGACAAAGTTTCCTTCCTCGAGAAATGAAACGCACACAATTAAATTTACATGAAGAATATTTTCTAAACGTTACAATACAAAAGTTGACACGTCAAAAATAATTCAGACAATCACAAGTAGGTGCAACAACAAAATCCCGAAATTCAGAAGATCCACGATGACAGTCTTTTATGGGTTGATTGAAGTTTGAACAAAAAAAAAACCGTTAGGCTATTTCACTCCTGCACAGTTCGACAATGTAAAACTGAGAAGGAGACACACTTTTTACTTTAGATCGCTTCAGAGTTAATCCAATTTTGTAAATAAAATCACTTTTGACTGCGTTCCTCGGCCAGACGCTCTAATCATCTGGTCGACTGAACAAGCAATAAGCCATCCGCAGAGCAACCCCCTTACCTAAAAGATTATTCGACCCCAGAACCAATTTTCACGTAGGTCAAACATGAATATTCAATATTCAGTAACCTTTAAAGAAGACAAATTTTTCCAGAAGACCCACTGTATAATCACCCATTGTTAAATCACGTGTTCGATAGGACTATGGGAAAGCAGTGTGTCACAAATCTGAAAAGAAATGCTTTGAATGCATTCTCCGACAAGACGACTGTTGCCTATATAGAAAGAGCTAAACTAGTCATAACCGTTTCCAAATTTTAAAACTAGAAGGTCTTTCTAGCAGCTTCGTATGACCAATTTGATTTTCTAAAGTGTATGCGACTTACAACTGCACACATTGGATCGACGCCGCTATTCGGTGTAGGTATACCAGAGTTCCAATTCTTTTTTAGGCATTATGTTTATTCTTTGAAAAGCTCTTCAAAAGTTTAAGTGAAATTGCCATTTACAAAAGTTAACGGGTCATTTTGGAGTCCACAGGGGCTACATGTAATGTCTTAATCTTTGAAAATTACCCGAATTCAACTCAAAACTATGTGCCCTAAATTAATGCTTTTGAGACGTCGCTGGTACCCATTTGCCCATCTCACCCGACCCGGCATGCTTTGCACGCATGGCCATACCGGGCACGGGATGATTATAATGCTGATTATTTCAGTAATGCATTTTGTATCCTTTGATTCCGTGAGTATAACGGTGAAAATGACGGACAAACTGCGCCACACATCCTGCAAGGTCTTTCATTCCTTGAACATTAAATTGACACATTTCTAAAATTGAGGAAAATTCTCAGTTAAAATTAAAATAATTCTGGTCCTCGAATATTACTCATAACTTGTCAGAAAGGCGGGGTGCATGAGGAAAACTGCAATCTGAGTCCAACCAAACATACTGTCGTCTGGTATTTGTAAGTTTCAACCCTCTTTTGAAGGAAAAGAAATACAAACCGACAATATTTGCTTATTATAACAGGTCACTATACGCCACAATCTTCCACGGTTACAGTGATCTACGAAATTAATAATATCTAAACTACGTTACTAGACTGTCAAACCCACACATCAGAAATTCATTGACTGATATATGCTTCTGCTGCCGCTTGTCTACGCCCCCACAAATTTCCCTCCCCATTTTTAATCCTTTCCTTTTACCTCACCCCCTCTTTGCCGCTCATAGGCGTAGAAAGCGGGCGAGGTAGGGGTTAAGGTCCCCAGTCAAAACTGGGCCGGGCCCCCACCCCACTCACATATAATTCAGGGTCCTTATCCTTACTGTTCTCTCTGTAAAAAAAAATGTCAAAATTTGGCAGCATTTTCCTAAAATGTGCACAATATATCGCACCAAATTGCATCTGACGACCCTCAAATCTTCAAAAAATTTCCCAAAGAGGAAAGGTGACGCCCCTCCCTTTGACCCCTCCCATAGGGGAAGATAGTCCGAAACACATTTCATCCCCCTCCCACATCTAAACAGCTTCTTATGCCTATGCTGACGCTGAAGGCACGGACTAGTGACTGCAGTGAGGGAGGGATCAACAGAAGTACTTTTACGGCGCTTTTGACATCAAAAAGAAGTACCGCCATTGGCTGGCACATAGTATAAGGAAATTTTTGACTAAAAAGATCTTCCAGCAGATTGCCAGAAAATGACAGTTCTCAGAATTGGCAAAGATGTAGATAAAGCGCGGTAAGAGCAGCCCTGTAGCAAGAAAAGGTATACTGAAGGGGAGGGGGAAGCCTCGAGGGGGAATATCTTTGGGGAAGGATATACTTAAGCACATTAAGACAAAGGAAATTTTTTATTTTATGAGGGCAAAAACATTTTAGGGGACAACGCTCCCTGATCCCTCTATTCCACCCCCTTGGCTACAGACTTTGGTAAACAACTAAAGGGGGGGGGGTAACTCTCCATGTCTAGTAGTAATCTGGTCATGGGCGGTCGCCCATGGCTACTTTCAGAGAACTTGACAAAATTTGGTGAAATGCTGTAAAATGGCTACATACGAGACTAGGGGCCTAAAAGCTTCAAAACGTGCCTCTTCACGTGAACTATTTGACGTGCCTCTAGTCAGATGCACCATTTGATTGATCTGAATCCTGTAACAAAATATTCCTGAGATTAAGCTATGAGGGGTTATGCACGATTCAGATACTTGTATAGATAGTGTACTGTGAGAAGATGACCACGCCGACCAATTCACCGTTGTTTCGAGGCAGACTGGGCTTAGACTGTCAGCCTGCGCGGCAGTCTGGTCAGGAAACAAGCAGTTGACCACAGCAGCCGTGCTGTCAAGAAACGGGTCTGCAAAGATGTTACTTCCTTCCTAGTTCAGTACTGCAGAAAAATTCTGGAAACAAGTATTGGGATAGAAGCCAGAGGCCAGCACTCATCAGAGGGGGGGGGGGGATTAAATCCCGAATAGTCACCGGACATGTCCGTTCGCGACTTCCCCTCTCCCAACAATATCGTAGGGGAGCCATATGAAGTACTTTCAAACTATTCCAGCACTCGTTCATTATTGATTGCTGAGGGAAGGGGTGGACAAGGCTAGATTTGGGTATGGAAGAGAAGAAATACAACTCAGAGTTTCTAATAAATCTGCTGTACCTGGCATATGTGGGAATATGGGCAACACTCTTTATAAAGTGCACTGGGCCCAACTGTAGCATGGTATGGTACAGTCCTTGAGAAAAGAACCGCCAGCTACGCAAACTAAGTGTCAATGGGCCCTACTAGTTCTCAGCACTTCAATCTACGGACCCTTAGGACAATGAATAGGATATAAGCTGCCAGACTAAGAAAAAAAGCAGAGAACGTCCTAGGCTTGAGAATCAGAAGCCAAGGCTCTCGGATACATCTTTATGTGGGCTGTTTTCCGATTCAAAATGCTCCCCAAAATTTGAATCTATTAACTGATTAAAGGGAGATGGTAGTCCCCCCAAATTTATTTTCAAATATTTGCTAAATCTTACACATCTCTTCTTATTTCTCTCGCAAGTATTTTCATAATGTTCCTGTGTCAATTCATTGAATATTGAGGGTAAACCAAGTGAGTTATTCTGCATAAATTTAGGAAATAAGTAACAAAACTATTGTCACATGACTGATAGGAGCCATTCCTGAAACAGTGTACCGGGGGCTTCAAATTGGGGGACTGCATTTTCCCTTTAAGTGATTTTCTCAGATACCAAACCGTAGATGGCTTCTCTTGGATGACAAACCCACGTTACTATGACTTCGCCAGGGATCGAACCCGGAACCATTTTAAGAAACATTAGTTGCCTCTGTTAATACCGTATTCTCGACAGGGACTAATGTTCCGTACTCAAATTTATCAAATCTAAGCAAAATACACATGCTACAAATCTGATCTGCAACTTGAAATGGGCAGTTAGTGCCCGTGCTGACATGTCAAGAGTGGTAGGCCTTCTAGGAATCCAGGTACCCAGCTACGCAAAGCGGTGTACAGGTGCAGGGAAACTTGAGTGACATAACATGACGAAACAACTGCATGTTTAAACACGCGGCCAGCTCGTGCTCTTGTCAAAGTTGTCAAAGCGGCTAGAGATTGAGATACATAAGCTAGCTTTGAACAGTCTGTATAGATACAGACAAGAATTACCGAAATCCCTATTATGATGGTCGATGGCTTTAGATAGCGTATCTCTGTAACGGTTTATGTCCTATACTGGTCATAAAGGTCTTTGACCTCTTTACTGGATGACTAGGAGATATCGAGTCTGACAGTGTCACCATTTAAGTTACGCACTTGTAACGGTTAAAAGATTGCCAAAATAGCTTTAGTATTTTTCTGGTGGGGATTTTAGCGCCCTTTTGGGTGGAAGGGTAGGAACACTTTCTATGCTGGCTTTACAGAGATAACCGTTTGTTGTTGTTGTGTTGTGTGTGTGCGTGTGTGTGTGTGTGTGTGTTTTTTTTTTTTTTATTTTTTTTTATTTGGCTTCGCTTTCTTCAGTTTTTTAGAATCTTGGATGGATTAATTCGTGTTGGTTGACGGTAAACATAGGGAAGAGACTGAATTTTTCATCGACTCCCACATTTATGGTCCTTGTATTGCTGAGAAATGATGCCACTCTCCGTACTAAATCAGCGGTGGCTGAAGCACGACTGAATGATTCCCTATCTCCCTGCTAAGACCAGGGAGTTGTAGCGTATGATAGCAACACAGAGCTCCCTGCTAAGCAGGCCCATAGCCAGCTTCACATTTATAGGTGTCAAGTGTTGTGACTGAGGGGCATAAAACATTCCATCACATTAATTATTATGCAGTTTCAATTTTCATCGAGGGACAGAAATATTTTGGGGGCATTGCCACGAAATGCACCCCCCGGCTACGGGCCCGCTGTTAAGACATATTGATTCTAGAATCACCTCTTGCTTCTCAGGTTACCTGCATGCACAATCGTGGTCGTTTAGCGTTGCAACATACCACAGTGGACTCAAGAGTTGAATTACTTATTTTTGGGAGCCCGCTTGGGCAAATATACAGGCCTGGCGCATCTAATGATTGGTAAAATTGGCCAACTCTTTAGAAAGCCACCCCCCCCAAAAAAAATTAATTTCTGAGCAAAAAATGTCGTTTTTTTTAAGGCTAAATTCGTGCTGTGATCACTTACGTGTTTGAGAATTCTAATAAAGCATATCTTACTATCTATCAATTCCGCAAAAATTTCGGGGCAAAAACCTTCCGCCCCCTTGTGAAATGTCTTCCCGGATATACATATGCTAACAAACAACTTGACAATGGATTCGAAGCTGAAACCACCTTGAATGGACGGTCAGAATGTGGGACGAGGGTGACAGGGTGTTATCGATTTTCGTTAGTTACATATCTCGGGCATTACCTCTCTATAAGGGATATATTGTGTTTAAAACTGCACCAAAATTGCACATAGGCTATTGTTTTTGTCAATATTGCATCATTCAATCTCACCAATAAACTCTGGCAACACCTTTAATCTCCCAACACACACTTTACAAGCCAGTTTGTATACCGGTATAGCATCATTTGAAAATCCAAAAGTTTGTGTGAACAAATTATTCGTGAGCTACAAAGCAGTGTGCATCATTTCTAATTATTTTGAAGTATCTAATCTGAGTGTGTTGTCAGGCCCGTGGTCAAGGGGGCCAAGGGGGCGAAGCCCCCCCCCTTAAATTTTTTTTTCGCCCCTTAGAAAGTTTCAAGTTGCCATTGACTTAGTACTTGGCCCTCTGAAAAAAATTTCGCCTCCCCCGAAAACCATTTCGCCCCCTTCAGTACCTTGTCTGGCTACGGGCCTGGTGTGTTTTTGAATTATCTATCATGCAATGTCTAGGCCTAGATGAAACATGATTTTAAAGGTAGGCCTATAAACATTTACTTTAACACAAACGCATTATTTCCTTTTAAATCAGTGACTCGGACGTGGACACACACACATAAAAAGAAAATGTCAATGGCGGCCGAGCCCCGTCGTCGACAGAAATATAGGCCTACTAAAAACAAATAGTTAGGGTCAACGCATCTGACTAGCCACATTTTCAAACATTTCCAGCACGATACTTTTAGACTATTCGTTTCCCCCTCTTGCTCAATCTCAGCTGGGCTTCGCTTAGTAACCGTTGTCCTTTACGTAGTCAATTTTTATCAATGGTAAAATCTTGTTACGAAACGCCTGACACGATGACCCAAATGGCGGTGTTCGTGAGCGGCGATAGGGTTAGCGTGAACTCACTCAAAGAACAAAACGTCTTGGCAAACAAAATGATACATTACTCACACAGCATTGTCTTTACACATATGAACTAAGCCTACTTAACAAAATGATAATCTACTAATTTTCCTTCAAATTATTTAAAACAAAGCAAACCTCGTCCGAACAAAAGTTTTCGAATTTGAACAATCAATCTAAATTGTTATAATATATCGCTATAAAAATTCCACGCCGGTTATCAATTTATAACTTTGTATGATAAAACCATCCATATTGTGTTATCTACCGATCAATTCCGAACAATTCAAGTGTTATATCAGCACGTGCATCTATATAGACGAGACACAAATAACAGGAATTTTCCATACCATAATATACACTAATAGTAAAATCAAGTTGTAGTTCGTTTGCTTTAAGTTTGTATATCATTAACCTCCACTCGGAATGGAAAGTTCCGCAGTGTCAATAGGAACGGCCGATCACCATTGACCCTATGTACTACATCTAGGCTACACAACGTACAGACCGGCTGTCCGTCTCTGAGCTGAACAAGGTGATTTCATACCCATTGACACCAATATGGATTATTGTTATTTCATATCTGTGGATATCTATACCATATTTCACAATCTAAGGGAATCACAATTTTTTCCATTTTATCTTGCTAACCGCCAGGCCCTTAGGCTATCGCACTCCGAATTTGGGGTGGGAATAATTTTTTTTTTAAGAGGGGAGGGAATATTTTTGGATTTCCACAGATTTTCAGGGAGATAAGGGTGAGAAGGTTGTGACGCCTTTTTTCATGAAGATTTCGTAGATTTCGGCCGCAAGGAATCGCGCATCACCACGGGTTCTTTTCCCTTTCGGGATAGTATTTCCATCATTCTATGATATAACCAGGGAGTTAATGTAACACATCCAAAACGACACCTTATGAATTGGCGTTACCAGAATTTTTACTCGGGTGGCCAAATGTACGAACGTATGTCTGTATGTGTTGGTACATATATTTTGATATTCACTATAAAACCCGAGTGCAGTGCAAGTCAGCAACCTATCATTTACACTTTGCAAATGGAAGATAAGGGTGGTTTGATTAGATTGGCTACACATTGCTTTCTTTCGTGGATTCTTGCTTCTATTTTCTTTTTCTTTGTTATTTACTAGGAGTGGCTTTGACCACCCAGCGCCTAGGACCAACCCGTGGCTAGCCAAATTCCAATTTCCCCACGTTAGATAGCGGTTCCAGTTTATCAATGACATTTCGTAAATTGAATACTTTCTTTCTGATAGTTAGAAAAAAAAACTTTTTATAGGCACGGATGACAGAAGAAATGATTTTAAAATACACTACAACAAATTGAGACTTTTTGAATTCGGGAAAATGGCATTGCCAAAAATTCAGCTCAACGCATGTAGCAAACAGAAGCACATTGCCACCAACAATACCGCTTTGAATATGCATTATGCACTTGTAATCAGTCGCTGGGGTGGCATCAGGTGCCGGGGAGGGTCAAAGGAGAGCTTTTCCCATCGGGAAAAGCTGTCATCCCCACTCAATCCCGCCCCCCCCCCTTCGGAGAATTATTTCAATTTACTCGGGAGCCCAAATAGGTACGACACGGTAAGTATAAAATCCCTGACGGCGAATAGTAGGCCCGATGGTTTACTTGTTTTGTTCTAAAGGGGGTGCATCCTTCAATTAAAACCCCAAATTTTCAAACTTCCTTCAGCAATAATCCCGAGTCTCCCAATTTTCTGCAATAAAAAACAAAAATTATCAAATTTTCTTCAAAGTAGCCAAAACTTCAAATTTTCTTGAAAAAGGCAAAATTTTCGTGACGCGAACATTTTGAGGTTCGCCATTCTTTCAACAAAAAACTTTGGGCTTCGGGCTGCTGCCCCCCCCCCCCCATCGAGAAGCTCCCGCCAACACCCCCGTAAATTCTGGCGCCACCACGGGTTAATGGTGTTACTAGAGGGCCCGGGCCCCGATGACAGAACAGGAACAGGCCAAAGCCAATGCAAATGGCACAACCAGGATTTCATTGTTGCGGAACAACCCTCGTAAAAGCCTTAATACGTAACACTAAGCGGAGTGCCATTACTGTACAGCACCCACCGCATGCATACCCAACGTGGAAAACTTTACTGAAATGCCTTCCAGACTGGCAAAATGAAAAGGCACTTCCAAGGCCTTGCAATGGTTTTCCTTTACTCGAGTTTGATTGGGTACTGGGTGCTAATTCAAAAACCGAATCGAAAAGAATGCAGGTCTATACATGCGCTCTCAAATGAGCACGCCGCATGTATCGTACCGACAGTGCTGTCGGGGGAAAGGTATCTGAGAAGGTATCTGGAAGGGGCTGAACCATTGAGCTCCAGAATTTTAGTACCTTTTTGGTAATTTTGGAGGTTTTGAGAACAAATTAACCTCAAACGGCATACAATTGAAGGAGCTGCATCCCCAGCCTATCCCCTCCTCGACCCCCCGGTTCCGACGGCCCTGATCGATTAGTTTTACAAATCGGCTCTCAATCGACCTTAACAGAATGAAAAAATGTGACGTCACGCAAATGCCGGCTTAAAATATTGCCGGCCGGGATTCAGATGAAACAGTGTGTCTTGATCATGATGGAGAGTAAGATTCCCGAAAATATTTTTTATCAAGACTAACGCCTCCCGGGTACATTCACCATTCTCGTTTTTAAGACAAACTTCCTGCAACATGATGAAAGAGTAGAGATCATAATTGAAGGCTGCTGTTGTGCCATTTGCCTGCCCGGCGGACGCGTATTACTCCTGCAACTACAATGGCTGCACTTAGTGAAAAAGAGGCGTACATACTGGACACCTGCTATGAAAGCGATAAAAGAAATCAAGTCAGAATTTCTGGTTTACTCAGTCAGCAAACAGATGTTAAAGTTAAGCCCAAAACACGCGCTCTTTTCTGACAAAGTTTGGGGTTTCCCCCTTCGATGAACGTAAGTTGGTCTCTAACCTTAAACTTACAGGTTGCCTTTGATTTCTGGTAAATCCGACCAGGTGTACTGGAATTAGTTAAGGTAAATACTGCACTTCAGGAAACAATTCGCTTACATAGAGGTTCTTCACGTGACTTCATAATCTGATAATAAACCCGGTTTTACTTGTACCGCCATTTTGGACGTCAGACTTCGTGCACGTTCAAGAACTGCACTGTGTACACATAGTATCAGTCAACAGTGTAGAATGTTTTGTTCCTTCTTCTCAAAGGCATTTTCTCATTAAACTGTGAGGAAACGATTGTTCGTTCGTGTACATGTAAGCCTTCTTGTATGCTACATGTGTTGGATTTAAATGCATATACCAATCACCGTATAAAAATATAATTTCGTTATATCAAATTGTATATCGCTCAGTGGATATGAAGTGAGCACTGCGCAAACTAGTATGTAGACTCCCGGGTTCAATATTTCTTCTAAAGAATTCCAGTCAACAGTCTTGCTCTACGTTTTATATCTTTTAGAAATCGATAATAAAACTGTAGGGCCTGCGATTTTCCTTGACTATTATGTAACAAACTTGCGTCATCATCAGGGAAACATTCTTTAAAAAGCTTTGAACAATACTTTGGTACACAGAGTACATGCTGGGCGTTGTGAGTTTGACGTCCAGTTGGGCGGACTCTACTGTTGTCACGTGTATTTGTGACGTCAGTGAAGAACCTCCACACAAAGCCACGTACAATGACTTATGATTGATGTAGAGTTACTCATCAATGGCATAATCTCTTGTTTTACATCCGTGACAAGCACGGGCGGCGATCCGCCTATGAAAGTGGGGGATATAGTCAGTGGCACCATCTAAGACGAGAGCCACCATCAGTTGGAGCGGAGCGCACAAAGAAAAGTTTGGCGAAACTCCAAAAATACCCTTGATATCACTGGAAATTGCCCGTTCCAGGCTTTGCAACGTGATACTATGACAACTGTCAGATCTTTAAATTTTTCTGTTCTATTAAGAACTTAACTTTTTTACATGATTTCCGAATCTGCCGGGTTGATTTCATGGGTGTGATATAGTGTCCAGTATCCCCATGCATCCATTTCCACGAGGGGGGGGGGGGACACCACCTTCCCACAGGATCGCCGCCCATGGTGCTGAGCGAGTCTTCCAAATGTGGGCTTTCTGTGAAAAGTTCATTAGATGAATTACGATAGCCTAGGCCGGCAATCAACAACATATGGATTTTCATGAGTAATTTGCAGAGTTATAACGAGTCACTCAATTTTTCAGTCGAGTCATTTACTGCTTTCAATGTGACTAGAGCCGAGTCTGTGACTTGAGTCATTGTATTATTTCTATGAGGAAAACTATACTGTAATACAATTGCTTGAGTCATTTCCCTTTTGAAAATTAGCGACTGGAGTCATGACTCAATACAACACTGGTAATTTGGGTATTTCCATAAGGTTTTGTTAAATATTTAGATGCGGATATGGTTTAATGGATATTATGCATACTGAATATGCATATTGAATATGCATAATATCCATTAAACAACCATATCCGCATCCCGAAGAAGATTAGAGGTCAGAAAAAGGTCAGAGGTCAAGTAAACTACATTTGCATGCTTCTCCCTTCTTCACTTGTATGTTCTACGCTTTGTCTTTGTTATATTTAAGTTTCCTTGAGATATCATGTAAACAAGGTTTCCAGATTTTGAACCCAGTGACCCCAGATGACCTTTGACCTCCACCAAAAACAATCATAGAGTTCTTCTAAACATAACGCATCTACATACTAAGTATGAAAGCTATCCAAGCTTCCTATCTTGAGTTATCGTGTAAACAAGATTTTCAGAGTCTGACCCTTGGTGACCCCAGATAACCTTAAATCTCCACCAAAAACGATAGGGCCCTCTTCTCCATAACGTATCTACATACTACGTATGAAGTCTTTTCAAGCTTCCTACTGAGAGATATTATGTAAACAAGGTTTTCAGAGTTTGCACCCCAGTGACCCCAGATGACCTTTGACCTCCACCAAAAACAATCATAGAGTTCTTCTTCTAACCATAACGCATCTACAAACTAAGTATGAAAGCTATCCAAGCTTCCTATCTTGAGTTATCCTTTAAACAAGATTTTCAGAGTTTGACCCTTGGTGACCCCACATGACCTTTGACCTCTACAAAAAACAGCAGGATTCTTCTCACCATAATGCATCTTCATACTAAGTATGAAATCAATCCAAGTTTCTTATCTCGAGATATCGTGTAACCAAGGCTTTCAGAGTTTGACCCCTGGTGATCCAGATGACCTTTGACCTCCACCAAAATAATAGGGTTCTTCCTCTTAATATGGGGCATCTACCTACCAAGTTTGAGAACTGTCAGAGCTTCCCTTCTTGAAATATCGTGTAAACACGAAGTGTCACAAACGCAAGTACATACACACATGCACATACACACATACATACACACACGCCATCATGACTGCATATGTTTCTCCTTTTATCGAAACCAAAAACTAATAATTTGATAAGTATAAATCAGGGCAGGATCTCTGTTTTACCCAAACAGGAACTTGCCAAAAAGACGCTTGGTTTTACGAATATTTTGGAGATTTCCTACAGAATTAATATTGGATGGCCTGTAACCTATGGGGTGCCTTGATCATTGGCTGTGCTGGAATTACGCACGATAAACTAAAGAGGAAAATTCCTTACAAAGCAGGTGAAGTTAATTACAAAGAAAGCTTGGGACGGTATACTCATCAAGTGATGTCTTCTGCAGTTCTCTACTTGCAGAGCGAGAGAGAGAGATTTAAAAATGTGGACTTTATGAAAACAATTATTGACAGGATTTAAAATAAGTGAAGGTGACCTGTCCAGTTGTTAAAAATATTCCTAGCAAAGTTTTTATGGTTGATAGCGGTTATTCAATTTAAATATGATCCCAAAATGTCAATATGGATTTTTTGGATTTATATTTGTGGGAGACCTAGTATTTCCAAGTAATAGGCTATTAAGCGCAAATAACTGCTGTTTAACTTTCAACTTAGGCTTTTATGAGGGGTACGATACGTGGAATCTCTCAACCTTTCCGTCACAAAAATATGAGGTACTCAGAACTTTTCAAACACAGGGAGACTGGGGGAAACGTGGTGTGTACTAATTCCAAAATCCGATTAACACAACGACTAATGCACAGAAATAACCTTATCAAACAACATTTCAACAAATCTTGCATTGTGTCCGACTCAAACAGGCATGCTGCGCTGCAAAATGTCAGGAGTGGTGCTAGGATTTATCAACCCCACTTTCCAAGCTGTAAGCTAAGGCCCGAAGTTTTCTGTGAAGCGAAACTTCCGCGGAAATGCGGAATTAGCATTAGGAAGCGGAAAACGTAGTCTTGAAAAAAGTTGCAAATATTAATCAGGAAATTACTATCAAAATAATTCTTATAAGTTATCTGGGTGATTTAAATAAATACAAGAATAAAATGTTTGAAAAAATATCGTAAAAAGCATAATTACCCTCTCTATTATGTAAAGGTAAATCACAGAAAGGCGTAGGAAAATGACGACAAACAGTCCCTCCACAACCCCAATAATCGTCGTCGATTTTTTACTACCACCGTAGGTATTGTGCAATACAGCATTGTATTCCGGCAGCGTGTAAATGCGGTCCATTCATCGGTATTTTTTCGACGGCACGTGTACACGTGTGCGGTCTCCAGGCCGGTAAGCTACAGGTCTTTCATATCCCTTATAAATATGAAAGTTTGAGGTTCTATACAGCTATTGAGGAACAATAGGAACTTTCGAAGATGTTCCAATTAAGAAAGCTGAAGAAAACTAATTTCGTCAATTATAAAGCAGAAGAAAGCAAAATTCAGCATTTACAAAGCAGAAAAAATTTGGGCCCTACTGTGAGCCTTTCTTTGGTATCTTTCATCAAATCTTCCTGTAGCCTTGTAAAATATGTAAACTTACAAATTACAATATTTGGCTTTAATTCCCATAATTTGCCCAATTTTAAATCTGCCCGGTTGATTTCATAAGGGGGGGGGGAGATAGTGTACAGTATTCCCATCCTACTCCATGGGGGGATACACCCCCATCCCAAAGATCAGAGCTACGGTCTTCGTTCAAGTGAAGTTAGTGAATCCTCGGGCAAGTGAACCTTCGATCGAGTGAACCTTCGATTTAACGGACCCTCGGTCTAGTGGATTCTGCTCGTTTTGATTGTCTACCCTTGATGACCTGTGTAATCAAACCTTGTCGAAAAGGAGAGTGAATAAAACCAGTTATGTGACCGAGAGGATAAAGACGGTAGCATTTGAAGCGATTAAGCTTAGAAACCGGGGGTTCGATCCCTGGAAGTGTCAAGGTATTTTTATATCCAAGAAGTATGGTTTTCCCACCTGAACCGGGCTTTTTCTAAAGAATTCAACTTTGATCTTAACTGCTGGTTAGCCACCCGACGCGAGGTTATAATTTAGGCTATAAGCAATAATCTCCCTTCACCACATTGTGGTCGTTAAACGTCGTAAAACAAGTGACATGCAAAGCGAGTCATATTTTGGACATCAATCACCAATGAGTTTGCAGACGGGAATGAAATAGCCGAATTATTTCACACTTCTGAACGGTTTCCTCATATTACGGGCTTTACCGTGACGACTGGAAATCACTACCCGCAATAATCAGGGAGCTGCCAATAATAATCCGTTAATTCCTTTTAGTCAATTATCATTACAAACAAGTACCGTTACATTATTATACAATTCCCATCTAACATTACGCCAACTTCCGATCCTGCTATCAGATACGGAAAACGTCGTCATATTTTAAAATGCGAGTAAAGGTTAACAGAACTGTTACAAGTCGGTCAATAAACCAGAAAGCCCGAAGGCTCAGTGATTCCTTGCCGAAAGGGGGTGATTTGTTACACTGAAGTTCATCCCTCAAATTAATACTTCTTGACAATATCACTTATTACGTTTTCACAATTCAACCTCTGCTGACCTCACTTGACTCTTTGAACCCCACCAAATATTGAATAACAAAAAATACAAAAAAAAAGAAAAAAAATGTCTTAGAAGGGATTTGAACCCGGGCCGTCTGTGTGAGAAACCGAGCACTAATCCACTCACTGGCGTACGCGGGGGGGGGGAATTGGGCCATGCCCCCTCACGGATGCCAATTTTTTTTATCCTAAAAAAACGTAATTTTTTAACACAAATTTAACTTCAAAAGGTAGCATATATGGCACCAGACAGCACCTAAGGACATCTAATTTTTCAAAAATTTTCAGAGGGGAGGGGGACACCTCACCCCTTAGACCCCTCCCCCAGGCCAGCGATCACTGATGCCCTTTTTTTTTAGTTCCTTAAAATACGCAAATTTTGTAACACAAATCTTACACATGTGGCACCAGATTGCATCTAAGGACACCTAATTTTTCACCCCCTCCCCCTTAAAACTCCTTCCCCAGCCAGCGATCACACAACATACTGCACCCCCTCCCCCTTGAGAGAAATCCTGCGTACGCCACTGAATATTATCCAATACACCATCAAGAACTCGTTAACCAAAGAGTATTTGTAATTATGCTATAGTCATCCTTTACACGGGTTCAAAATTAGCTAATTCAGGTTTCCATTTTTACTGTAACAGTTACGCTGGTGAAAAACTAAATGCTGTTCTCTGTAACTTTATCTTTACAATGGTAGAAAAACTCAGCCCTAACTTTTTGTTAGTCACGAAACGTGGGACACTGTCTATTTAGTTTACAACGTTTTCGAAGTTTCACCTATGGTAACCCCATGCGATCTTCAACCTCCAACCAAGGGTCTCCTCTCTCTTAAAGTAACACATCTATATACCAAATATGAAAAGGATCCATCATCCCTGCCTTGAAATATAATGCTTTTTTTTTTTCAAGGTTTTCGGTTTTTGACCTCAGATGACCTCAAATGACCTCAGGCTTCTTCCTCTCAACATGATAAAGTTATGTACCAAGTACGGAGACTTTCCATCATTGTTATCATGAGATATCGTGTTTAAAAGCCGCGAGTCGCAAACACACACACACATACACACACAATTGCCAGCGTGTTTCAGATTCCTTTTGGTTTGGCAAGGAATCAAAAAGATAGTTTCAATATCACTTTGAAAGTCATCTGAGAGCACTGTTTCAATTATGATGACACAGACGGCTATCAAATCATTTTTATTGGATTATTAAATGGGGTGACACTTTAAGGACTGAAGAAGAACCACCGTAAACAAAGTTCAAGCCGTTTTTTTTGTTTGAGAGGGCGGAGTACAATAAACATGAACTATAAAGTAAAAAAACTATCTGCAATAAAAAGATAACACATTGTTATTTAATTAGCATTAATCACACCGCGACGAGGTATCAACAAGAACGGAAGAGAATTAATTTATCATAGACAACATGGTCAACAGGTCTTTCTTTTCAACCGACGTTACAATCAGTTCCAAACAGTCTTCGTTGCACATTCCATCTCAAGTTCCAGACATTGCCAGTGGCGTATGAACTCTGCGTATCGAGGGTGGGTATTGGTCCACCCCGCCCCGTAGCCGCGACGTCCACTCGTCCAGGGTGTGCAAACATCGTGCGCTTAGCACGGTAAGTTTAATGGTTTGGGGGAAATGTCCCCTCACTAAATCTGGGACATGGCCTCACCCGCGGCTAAACCATTCGCACGCCATCGGGTGTGCGCCAAATGACGCTGTAACCTCTCTTCCCCAACCATCTGTTAACCCCACCTCTTTAACCACCGGGTTCAAGATACGTCTTGCTCGTAATGGCAGAAAGAACCAGTTAAAATTTTTGCAAGTTCTTATTGCAGTTTTTCATTGTATTTTACGATTTTGACTTGGCGTTTTGCCATAAGTGAATTGATATATGGTATGTTTGTGAAGAAGATTCGTTTCAGTGGGAACGAGATTTCTGAATTCACCTACATAACATACAACCAGAAAGCCCAAAGGCTTAGTGATTCCTTGCCAAAAGAGGGATGCTCATCCCTCGAGTTTACACTTCTTGACTACATCACTTTTTAGGATGCCTTCACAAATTGACTCCTGCTGACCTCACATGACCTTTGAACCCTACCAAACTTCAATAACTAAAATAAAATGAAAAAAAAAAACATTTATTAGAAGAGATTTGTCTGTGCCTCCTCCCATGTAATATCATGTTTAGTTTTTGACCTCTGGTGACCTCAAATGACTTGTGACCTCCATCAAAAACAAAAGGGTTCCGCCTTTTACATGACAAATCTATACACAAAGTATGAAAAGCTTGTTCTTCACACCTCCATGCATCATGTTAAAGGCATTGTCTGGTGGCATTTTAAAGGGGTCTTACATGAAAGATAAAAAATTTTCATTGTATGTCATCCAAACCCCA
>WURT03668178.1:0-15813 GCA_009936505.3 Holothuria glaberrima | reverse complement strand
AGATTTAAGGAGAAGTCTGTCTCCACAGTCTCTCCACAAATCATCCCCATTATGGTGTACTGACAAATTGTCAAAAACCAGTTTTCAGGAATCTGAGGAACTTCCAATTTCACACAGTGACGAATGTTATCTCAGTTGGTGTTCTTTGCTTAATTGTTCGTGTACAATGTCATTTAAATTTTTAATGCTAAGATTAACAGATTCAGACAAAAATTGTGTTCTTCACTGTGCCACAATGATCCCGAAAGTGCAACCCTTTATCCCATCAAATGCATCAAATGTAAAAAGGCATACCACCCTGTCTGTAATGTAGCTGCACCAACTCAGTTGTCATAGAATGCACAAATGCTGTATATCTGACCTACTGGAGTCACCAACTTCAACAGTCTCACCAGTGGAACTCTACAAAACCCTTAATGCTGTCACACATACTCCCTGCACGAGGCTTTAGAAGAGGCAGCATTGAAATACCAAACATAGATTTTCCCTTTAAATTAATCTAAATAAACTAACAGTTGACCTTAGCAAACTTCCAGAGTTGCTCTGATAGTGTTAAAGAGGATGTAGTATAAAGATTTTGTGAAATTGGTAAAATTAGGCAGGCCAAAACAAAGTGATAAATAAGTTTTAATCTTCACATCTCTAGGGATCCAGTTAGCAAGGTACTATTTTCAGTATGTCTATTTTAATCACTTACCATTTATCATCTTGGCAGTTTTAACTAGATCTGTCACTGAAGTCATTTGCTGAAGTTTTAAAACAGCTCCATTTAATTCCAAGTTGTCAAATCCCATTACAAGAAACTTCTCTGGTCGTGGGTATGCCTGATCCCCAAGAATGAAGCAATTTGCTGAAAATTGAGCACATAGCTTCTTCCAGGCAACAATATCCTGTAAAAGAATTTAGACATTCAAGTTTCTGATATGTGAATATCCTTGAATTGCTATTCATCTCCAACAGGTTGGCAGGCACAGGAAATGGGTGGGCGAGGGCACGGGACATGAGCTGAGGGTGGAAAGGGACAGGAAATGGGTTGGGAGTGGAGGGGCAGATACCCCCAACATTTTTTATGATTATAGTACCAGAACCTCATGGTGGTTCCATACAAAAAAAAGCTAATAAAGAACTGAAAATTTATACCCCTTCTGGCTTAGCAAACTGGCTACAGGCCTGCTTTAGGTACCAAGATCAAACACACACTAGGTGGACGTGCAAAAGGTTGACCCCACATGTCATCCTCCCAATGACTTGACTTGTGTTGAGCATTTGTAACCACAAAAATGATACATTATCTTAACTGAAAGAAAAGTGGGTAAGTCAAGCTCTGACTTCACTAGAGATTTCATTTCTCTGAAAAAAAATGAAAATTGGTAGGAAAGGTTAAGTTTTCTAAAGCAAATGGAAAGTTGTTAAATGTGTAAATTTTGTCATTACAGTATGTATCTATACTATCAATAACTAGAGAACTGGGAGGCAACTGGAAGGTTCAGAATACCATCCCAGGCCAGGTCAAAGTAAGGTGGGTTTTTCATCCTACAGCAAACTACAGTTTTTCCATCTGAACTGGCTTTCCAAAAGAAACCACATTTGATCTAAAATTGAGTTGGTTGGCCACTTGACATGAGGTTGTAATGCATAAGCCACAAAGGCTTCTCCCACATTTGAGGTCACTGCCCTTCAAGGCCTGCATTAAAGAAGGTTTGCTCAGTGCCAGACTGACCACCAAGGCACTTGCATCCTTCAGGGTCTTACACAACGGCCATTTTCCTGGGAGCTCAATCATATGGGTGGAAAGCAGCAGCATATGCTTTGTCAGCAATGTGGCAATAAGTTATCTGAAATGCAACACATAATGCCTAGGGAACAAAACAGATGAGTGGCCTAGCTGTTGTGGGTAAAGAGCACTTCACTCCATACAATGTTATGCAGTAATGTTTTGTGCACATTAAGGATCATGTTATTATCCAGAGGCTCCTGATGTCAATTTAATGCTTACAAACCTAACTACCTGCTGTTTTATAAAAGTGGTTTGTAACAGAACCAAACAAATCCATCCAGACCTTTACATCGTAGGCCTTTCATGTGTGGCTGCATTCAAGACTTGGTGATGGGCAAGCAAACTGCTCCCAAATCCAGTGCAATCATGCCCCCCTCCCTTCCCAACTGGAAAATACAAGGGTGCAAAATACATGAAAATTCCATATTTAAAGCTGCTAAAATGTGGATCCCCACGCACAAACTTTTCTGGCTAGGCCACTGCCCAAATCAGGTGGACACAATGAGAAAAAGAACTATCCATGGCAGACAGTGTTCACTTCAAAACTTACTATTAAGAGACTGCATGAGCAAGAACCAGGATGGATTGTTGTTTAACAATTACAAATTACACTATTAGCAACTTTAGAGGTGAGCATTGCCATTCTCTCTTCTTACCAAAATTTTTTTCATAGATTTAAAATTGTGGTGAAATCAATTGTCTACAATGACAAAACAAAAGGCAAAATTTTTCTGTTCTCACAGATGTATCTGCAATGAACCCCAAATGACTTAATTGTCAAATATTCATTTTATGGCTGGTACTTAGTGAGTGTGAGTATTTTACTGCGCTAAACAGTAGTAAATTTGATAGCATACAGAGAAGAACCTGTTACCTATCCCTACATATGTAACAATTAGATGTAATGCACTAAGTTACCCCTCCCCCCTTCCTGAATCTTCAGTCTAATAATACCCTAGATGAGAGATACGTAATCTGCCTGAAATATAATGTGTAATTACATTTCAATATCACATTTGATCAATCATAGGATTGCTTAACAGGGAGGAGTTACAGAGGGTATATATATAATGCTTGGGTGAATCTAATACTTTTGGAGTCCACAAGTCGTAGCCAGACAAGATACTCAATCTGCAAGGGGTAGACTGGGGTCAAATTTTGGGGGGAGTGACATATGCTAAAAAGTATTAAGCAGCAGTATTTTTTTCAATTTCCTAGGGAGGCAAAAACTTCTGGGGGACCCCTTTCCCCCAGCTACAGACCTAGGAGTCGGTTACCACCCATAGCTTTAGGAGTCGCTGCTTTGAATGGAGTAGTAATTCCTTTAGTAATGTCATACATGTGAAAGGAACATCTTACAACAGCAGCTAGTGTGTCTACAATCTTGGACAAAACTTGTTGGGACATCCCGCTCCTCTTCACAGTGTTGATTACAGTTATCCAATTCACGGCCCACAGTCACTCTTTCTGCAAAACATTGGGAGGGGGAGCGGGGGTTTATTGTAAGCCTGGGAACTAAGATTCAAGAATATTATGACAATGTGTCCCAACAGTTTTTTCCAAGATTGTCTGAGAATTTCGAGAAGTTAGAACTACTCGCGGCACACAGTAGAACGTGTTACTTTGTGCTGGTTTGAGTCACAAAAGGGTGGTGTTTTTTGATTGGATCAGAGGACAATAACAGAGCATAATCAGCATATTCTGGGTCCATATCAAAGTTCTTGTTAATAGAGTACTGTTTAGGTTGAAAGCATTGAGGAGGTAGCTAAATAAATTTAAAGTGCTCTCTCATTCAGGAAGCTATTTTCAACAGTGACGTATTTTCGGATCACACTGGCTGAACAGGTATCAAATAAGTAGAACATTTAACAGAAGTACGTGTTAATTTATTTTTTTAAGTCTCGAGATATGCATATGATGCGTGCTATCATGTCGCAAGCTCAAGGTTAGGGTGGTGACATGAAAAAAGGTTATGATTAGAAGTCTTGAGGGTTTATATCATGCATGATAACATGTTTTTGACTGGGTGCATATTTTAACTGAGAGGTATAACCAAACAGTCTACCATTTGTTTTGAAAGCAAATTTTAAATCAAAACATAAAGAAATTGTATCAGTTAAGAAGGCAGAATAAATACATCACCAGCTTCATATAACGTGAAAAATGCACCCACACACATCAAATTGGCTAAAAAATATGTCCAAAACCAGTCATATCTAACGATTTACCATCGCTGTAATGAAAAGCCAGGCTTGTAGTCCTGACTTTAAACTTTTCATGGTAGATCGTAGCGCTCTTTCAGTTAATATCTCGTCTTCTTACCACCAGTTTGCAGTAGGAGTCAGGCATTCCTATCCATGGAAGAATTTTTTTGTTTATAGCTATCATCTTTCTTTTAATTTGCTAAAATTATAACGCTTTAGCTATCATCTCCTGTTCATTTGTTAAAAATGCAACGCTATGGCTGTCCTAAATGTTGTTATGAGACATAAACATTTCTGCCTGACTTTCCCTTCAAATATGTGAAACAGGGTATTCATTATGATCTCCCCAACCAACAATAAATATAAACAAATTAACAAAACAACACAAACATTTAAATTCTACTTTCATTAAGCTAAAATCCTCCGGCCTATAAGCCTCCGAAAATAACTTTTCTGAATACGTCTGCTTGATAAAATAACCATTTTTCTATTGAATTTGTTCTTGTTAATGGCTGACTTGGAGCTCAAACAATCTTGGACAAAACTCTTTGGGACACCCTGCTCCTCTTCACAATGTTGATTACAGTTATCCAATTCACGGCACACAGTCACTCTTTCTGCAAAACATTGGGAGGGGGAGCGGGGGTTTCTTGTAAACCTGGGAACTGAGATTCAAGAATATTATGACAATGTGTCCCAACAGTTTTGTCCAAGACTGTAGTATTCTAGCCTATCAATGAGTGTCAATTCACCAATAGGCCTTGACCACAGGTGTTTCAACAACAAAGGTGCTAAATTCCCAGTGTCAGAAAAACATATAGCAGTCGTCTGAATGGAAAACCTGTGATCTGAGGGGAAAAAAGTTATCAAATACAGAAAAAGAAAAAAACTACCCAGTTTCATTAAAATACTTTTCACCAAAACTTGCAAAGGGAGAACCCCCCCCCAATCAGATTTTTGTGCATGTTTTGACAGTGCTAGAAATTCCCCCAGGAGTGAAGCAGAAGTTGAACCACTGCTTGATACCTAGCCAGGAGCCATGACTCTTAGCTGGGTAACATGCCAAACAGAGTTGTAACCAAGTCACTCTTTTTTGAGGCAAGTCAAGTCAACTACACTCATTTTAGCAACTCGAGTCAAGTCATGACTGGAGTCACTGTGCTATTTCAATGGGGGAAAATCAGCCAGAATTTTTCAAGTCAGGCAATTTTGCAAGTTGTGACTACAGTCATTACTTGGTTACAAATCTGATGCCCAAACCTCCTATGTATCTATTAGTGAGATTTAAGCTCAAAATGGTTTTGCAGATGCTTTCAAATACTGCATCCTACTTACATGTTTCTTCAGAGGATCAATCAGGGCTATCACTCCAGGGTATCTGGTCATTAGGTCAGCATAAACCTCCACCATATCTTCTCCTGTCTTCAAAGCACCACTCATTATTTCATACTTGCCTTTGTCCTTAAATGGGAAAGAAACAAATCATTTACTAATTACACCAACAGAGAGTATTCTAGATCTATTAATGATACCAATTTATGGAACCAGTGGCATATTTAGGGGGAAACCATTAGGCCATGACTTTTCTCCCCTGCCCCCTCTTAGCTAGTACCTATTTTTCTAAACTCAAAAATTTAAAATTGGTGTCACAATGCAAGGTTTACCATAGGCTATGTACTACGCAGTGTTCTAGGACCTGGCTAGTACCATCTGTCACACATAGCTGGTACACACGTCACATGCCCACACACATACTGCATAGCTGTCTTCAGTCATTGACCCTTGTCCAGTTTATAAAAACGTTCATTTTTTAACAGAAATCTTATTGCGAAAGATATCATGTGTAGCTCAAAACTGCAGATAAGGTCACCTTACTATTCAATTTCCCCTCCCCCTTTCCCCTTCACATAGAAAAATCTGTGATTACCCCATGTCAGTGACCACAGAACATACTACATGAGCCCCCATGAGAGAAATCCTGGATACGCCACTTAAAGGAACAATCTCATTTCAAAGAAATCTATTTGTGATTGATCACCATATTTTGATAAGAAAAGGAAAATGAAGATTAAATTTCATAATTTGCAAATACCACTCTGATTGGTTAGATGACATGTGCAAATCAGTGAGTTGATTGTGAAGATAGCTCAGCAGAACAGGCCTACAGCAATACTAATTAACTTGGGGAACTTATCAGTGACAGATCTCTGCATGGGTACAGGGAGAATGAGTCACCTCACCACTAAGGAACTTTTACTTATGTTAGATCTTAGATGCCAGACTGGTGCAAGATTTTCTATCTTTTCCCTAAAGTTTGGATTTCATTCTTCTATTGTTTTTTTTTTTAAAGTAAAATGTTTTAATGTGTTTTTTTGAGGAAGGGGAGCAAGAGAATGGGGGAGGAGATAATGGCCCCTAGACTAAGGGCTTCCAGGAGAGTGGTTTTAGAGAGAATCAATTTGAGATACTGATATTATATGAGACTAGACTGTAATTGGCTGGCAGCTATTTCACTTTCAATTTTTATAGGATTGCCTCTAGACAATGAAGCAGTTAAATGGTGAAGGGAGAGGAAGGTTATCATAAAAGTTAATGTGAAATACCCCATTGTCTAAAAAATTATTTTTAGAACTGTTGTTGCACCTAGAAATTAAGAATGTCAAATTTCACACCATCTTTTCAATTGATTTCTTTTTGAAAGAACTGTACCAACTCAATTCATTTTTACACCAAGCAGCAATGTGGAGCACCTACTGCAAGTAGGCCTCTCAGGATGGATAATCAAAATATGCATAGAGGGGTAGGGCTTGGGATGCATGGGTATGAAATCACCCAGTTTTAAACAAAACATTCAAAATTTGAGTTAATAGCTAAGTAAAACTTGGGACTCAGAATAGGTATTGAAAGCACTCATGATGTGATGCTTGGGCAGATGGTTCAGTCTATTCTAGCTGATATAGACTAGCTGCTGTGCATTCATGAGGAAACATAGAGAAATCTGAATGTTACTGAGGAAGATTAGCTCACAGGATCATAAAGTTCATGGGCTGCACAGTTGAGACCAAGGAACACATCCTGTCCAGCTGTGAGGCCAAGGGCCAGCAAGGCTTCCATAACATGGTCCAACAGTTGATCAGGCCTGTCATACTGGGGGGTGACTGCTCCAAAGTCATTGGTATAATATGCTGAAACCTGAAAATAAATAAAATGAAAATTTATGACTTAGCCTCAGGTTGATACAGTACACAAAGAAAGAATGAACAATTGCATGCAAGTAAAAGTAACATACTATAGGCAGAAGGAATCATTACCCAATCTGGTTTACAAGTTTATAAATTCTATCCAATTCACATGTGAAACTGGTTTAGAAGTGTAGTAATACACACAAAATAGTTTAGATGTGCACAGAATCCTATGCACAATGATTTCTTATATTTGTAGATGTTCACAGTATCCAAGACTCCAGGGTAGATGGTTATGCAGAGGGTCACCGAGTTCACATAAGATAATGAGCATATTATCAGTAAAATGACCAGCTGGCTCTCAGACCATGATAAAAAATTCAATGTGAATGCACCAACATCCTGCATCAAGACCACAAACTGGCTTATCACCATCACCATGAGCACTTGTCATCAGATCACCTTGAAATCTGCAAGTGAAGAGTCCCATCACATTGGTACCATGTTACTATTCCAATGCCATACTGTGCACTTCACAATTAAATATATAATTCCTAACACTGCACAAGGGTATATGTACAATTCTTAACCTGCAGAGAAAGTTTAATAACAAGCCATTATGTTGGTAAGTTGTTGGAAGCTTCAAAACTGCAACAGTTACACTTCTATACAAGCCTTATATTAAGCTGACACAGACTGAGAGCCAAAGCTGACAAAAAGTAGCTCTTGGTTGTATGATTTTCTGGCAGAACCGGGAGCACCTATTTCATGACCAGGAGTGGCCTTTAGCAATCTTGATTTATACAAAGTGTGATACGTTCAAACAACGAAGCCTTAGCAGGTGCTAAAAACAAAATATTGCTAACTCCCAGTTGTCTTAATTTTGAGCAGACCAGGAGCAAAACATAACGAACTGCGAGGTAAAAATCGCCCAACGTCGCATAATATAAGCCTTTCTTCTATATTGAGATGTCTCTATGTTCCAACACATACTGTATATTCTCTAACAAACAACCCGGGTGGTGTTGCATTTTTGAAAAGGGGGGAGGCATTTATTTCAGAGTATATTTTAATTAAAAAAGTAACTTTTTGCTCAAGTTTACACAAGAGTCTTTAAACAAACTACAAGTTTTTTAGAGGTAGTGGTGAAGGATAACTTGCAGGGCACCTCTTATCCCGAGGCTTCCCTACAGTGTGCTGTTTCCCTGCAACTGTTGTTGTTATTTTTAGTAAAATTTCAAAACATCTTCGACTTCTCTCTCTGCAAATGACCACTGAAAAAATTGTTTTGCCTTTTGAAAATTTACACGGGGTGTTTATTAGAGGGGGAGCGTTTATTAGAGATTCTACCACCTCTAGCCATCTGTTATTGAGAATCCTGCATTCTGATTGGTTAAACACTGACCTGTTATTCCACAACACACGCTCAGTAAACGTAAAAGCTGATAAAAATGAAGTTTTCCACAAATTTTTGGTGGTAGAATAGGAATAAACCACATTTCTCGGACTATTATTGTCTCATAAACCGTCTCAACTCCAAATTTAGCAAAATAACGGACTCGGCTTTGCCTCGTCTGTTACTTTGCCATTTGAGGTCTCGACGGTTTATTCACCGATAATAGTACGACAAATGCGATTTATTCCTTAAATATATGGTATAACCCTAAAATTCTCATCCTAAACTAACTGAACCATTATCCTAGCACTGACCTCCATGTAGACTTGTCTG
Organism: Holothuria glaberrima; assembly: GCA_009936505.3. Lineage (NCBI taxonomy): Eukaryota > Metazoa > Echinodermata > Holothuroidea > Aspidochirotida > Holothuriidae > Holothuria > Holothuria glaberrima. Next base: position 6,921 of record WURT03668178.1, on the reverse strand, counting down.
AATAAAGGAACAAAGGAATGTCATCACAGAGAGCAGACCCAACTGCAACTGTCATTTTGATTATGACCCCCAATCACAGAGGGCTGATCTGGCTTCTCCTTGTCCAAATGACAGAATCGTTATCCTAATTCTCATCATTCCGTCTATCAACTAAAAGGTAGTAGCGAGTTAGCGAGTTGCTACTACCTAATTTTGACACATAAGCCAAATGTTACAAATCTTACACTGTGTTATAATTATTAACTCAAATGAAGGCAACTGTATTTGCTGTATAAGTGGCCGTCACTAGAGCCATTATAATGAAAAGTGAAGTTATGAGAGTTTCAGAATTAGAGGGAATCTTATTAGCTAGTATAATTTAAATAAAGGTGTACATGACTGCATAGACACACCTTAAGAAGATAAGTCTTTGTCAGTATAGACCAATAAACCTAAAATAGAAAATAATTTATTAAGTGCACCTTATGACACTTGAGCCATGAGACAGCACTGAATTAAAAAGCTGAGTCTTGTAAAAAGTATCTGAAATATTGTTCCTTGTTTAAGATTTGTCTGTTTTTCTTTTAAACAAATACTTAAAGCTTTCTAGGTAAAATGGAAAGTCTGGGTAAATTCCTTCTGCTCTTGGGGGAAGGAGAAGGGAAAGAAGCTATTATCATTAAAGACACTTTTTTGGGCTGGTAGGAGGGGGTTATTTTTTTTCTTAGGCAGGGAGCATTGGCCATTTGGCTATTTACTTAAGAGTATATTAACTTTGGACCAATCAGCAAGCTGGAAAACCAGGGTAAGGAAATATTATGTTTGAAAGCACAGCAGAACTTTAACAGCTTTCAAGAAGACCCACAGCTCCTACCCAAATTATACTGGAACCCACACCAAAACAAAACACTCACACTGTATACACAGTGTGAGCAAGTTACATAAATATTGTTGAAGACAACTGCTTACTTCCCATGACCTCTTGCCTTCTATAACTTTGTTCTAAATCCTGCCTGGCTCTCTTCCAAAATGTAATCTGAATCAAACATCATGAGCACACTGGTAATAAGCCAGTTCAGAGTTGTCATGGTGCATGCACAGAGACTACAGGTCATATGGGTATGGAATACATTTGCTTATGTTTGTAAATTGTGCTCTGCAACCAACAATAACTCTGAGATATTTTGTTCCAAGTCTTTCCTGTTAAATTTTGTAAGTGTATCTGAAAGCACAATTAGAATAATGTAACTTGGTGCAATTTATAATGGCATTTTTAATTGCTTTCTGTACCCATATGACCTATGACCTGAAGCCACGTGCATACTCAGCAATAACTCTGAAATGGATTTCTATTATACATTCAGGGCACCATGATGTACCATATTTTTGGCTCTTATCCATATAACATGTTAACAAAGACTTGTGCAGAAAATTCCAAATTTTCCTTAAGAAAATGCAACATTTACAAAAATTTGTGAAAGTCATTTCATTTCAATGAAGATGGTTTTCTATTCAAAGTCACTTACCCCAACTCTTGAAAACTGAATCTTGACAACTTGATGATAAATTTTCAGTAATTTTTCCAGTGACTGAAAAGGAATGAAGTGCAATGAATTTTAATGTTTCACTACAGGAATATTCACATTAATTGTATAGTTTCAAAGCATCCCATCACATAAACCGAATTCATTTCTATCAATTACCTTCCAAGAATCTCAGACAAATAATTGCTCTGCTCAAAACCACCAAACTTTGATAATGTCCGTCAAAGTACTATACTGTGACCAACCATAAAATTTAAGCATGTTACTGTAAGTACACAGTATTTTGGAAGGACTTGAACATGGACCTTGAAAACCATGAGACAATTTTGGACGACCTTTTCCATCTTCCATTTTCGTCCTACGCCTTATGGATGATTTTGGTGGGGAAAATGGCTGCTTTGGACAATTTTTCAAGGTTTCAAAGAAAGGAATATTTTATTGCATGATCAGCTGACTGTTCCACTTAAGAATGGAGATGTCCTTCCTCTTTTATTGCCTCTTACAGCTGAGTGACAACTTAATTATATCTTCACTAACACGAAGAAACCTTGAGGGTTCAGGACCATGCTCATTAATTTGATCCTGTTTTATGATGGAATAGTCCACACAGCGATACTGGAATGTGTAATTGTTTGTAATGATTTTTAATGGAAGGAAGATTTTGGATGAAATCATCCAACATCAGTAACTTTTCATCCCATTTTTCACTGGGTGCCTTTACTGAATCATAACTAACAGAGCTGCTTTTCTGTACAAATCAACACTTCTCACTTTTCTTAATTCCTTCTTTGCTCTCTCCTGAAATGAAGCATCCTCTTTCATCAAAGAATATCACCATTCCCCAATTTCAATATGACTGCAACAGGACCTTCAAGTAACAACAACAGCTTTTATCGTATCTTAACATTAACTTTTTTTACTGTGGTATTTTTTGTGAAGTTGAACCTCACTAGAGAAAACCAGCATCACAGATGGAACAAGATGAAGACAATTGGTATAATTTACTTGTCTATGAAAGTAAATAAATGATATTCTTGGTTTTGTATCATACCATCTGTAATATATATAGCAAGGTTTATTGACTTTGCTATAAGATATGAATATTTTTGTGTAATTTGATACACTATAAACCAGTCATATGAATCCTCTTGAATTTTGATGTGTATGTAGCTCAGTGATATTAGAAAAAGGCAACAATCTTAAATGTGGATATCTTCATACATGTTGGAGAGTTCTACCACCCAACCCCCTCCCACTAAGTGGTATATATGTGCAATTTCCATTGCAAACCCCAATCAAAAATATAATTTTTAATAGATGAGGGTGATTTTTTCAGTTAAAATTCAGGAATAGCACCTCCTGGGAAAAATGTAATGCCATTCATTCTCATCAGCAAAAACGGCATCAGAGTGGTCAAAATTACTATACTCAAAGTCTGTGATTTAAATAAAGATATTTTGGCACAATTTTCATCTCTTCTTTGTTTCAAATGAGAGGTATACCTGGTTTTTGACACTATTTGTATCACATTTAACAAGAAGAGTTACACATACAGAATGGTCTTTAATTGTGACCCCCAAAAAAGGTTTTTTGTGCATATTTTTCACATAATTGAAAGGTCTCTAAAAGCTGCGGACCCAAGATAATTAGACTTGTTACTTGACTCCTAGCCAGGAATTACAACTCTGAAGAAATGATATGTAACCTACCCAAGCCTATAAACATTTGCAATGGTAAAATAATTCTCTGGAAAAGAAATTACATATTTTTGCATGGATTCTTTACAAAGTTTATAGGTATCATTAAAGAGGTGACCTTGGACTGGCCTGCTAGCAGCAGGGGCTTCAAGCCTTGGCTAAAGTTAAAGAGGCCAAAGGATTAAAGGTAAAGGCAATACTTCAAAAGACCAACTTGAAGGCCACAAGACTTCCTCCCCTCAGGCTGGGCCTCAGGGCCTCTCATGCTGTTTTAATGGTATTTTAAACTAAAATCATTTTAAGTCAGAATTATAGAGAAGTATTTTATCCATACCTCACTGTAAGGTAGCTCTGGCCTTGGGATGATTAGTAGTTCTTTGATCAGATTCTGTTTTCCTGGGGCTGCTTTTCCTGAGGTCAGCACTGTCACCATTGGAATAGGGAGGGAAAACTGATAACTTGGTTCCTGTATAGGTGATGAAAAATGATAAAAAATATTTGATTTATATGAGAAGGAATTACTCTGCATAAGCAATTCAAGAAATAAGAAGTGACTTTGCACAAACATTGGTTGACAATATTTCATTAAAGATATTCTACAGGAATTACAAAGAGGACTTTATCTTGTCCGTTGCTACTTTTGCTATTAATTTTATTGGTTTCCAATACCAGGACATTTTAAAGTGAACCACAAATTACATTTTAGACATCTAACATTCATTATCAGAGTTGTAATGAGTCACTCAATTCTGCTGTCATATCAGTCATTTCCCAATATCAATGTGACTCGAGTCGAGTCAGAGACTCAAGTCATTGTATTATTTCTATGAGGAAAATTGTGACACAACTTCTGGAGTCATTTCCCCTTCTGAAAATAGTGACTCGTTCCAACACTGATCATTATTATGAAATTTTGTGCTCATCACTTTCAGTGGAAAAATAGCAATGCTCTCATAACTCATGAGAGCTTTCTCTAAAATCTTTGATGTAGCAACTTTGTTTTGCTTCTGTGGCTACAAAAAATACCTTCTTTATCCTCAGCGTCTTGATCTTTTTGAATGGAAAACACTTTTGCTTAAATATTTGGACACAGTTTCAACTGTTCTCTACCTCTCAAATACATCAGTACCAAGAAGCATATTAACTAACTGACCATCAGCTATGGTCACTTGAATGGGTAATCAAGGTAAGACCTGGCAGAATTTTGAAAAAATATTTAAGAAGTCTTCTAGTTCATGACATGTACTGGTATGATGTAACACTAAAACATGAAATAAAGATATTAGATGAAAAGTTACAAGATTTCAATGGAATACACCAAGACAACACACTGTCAATACAGTAAGGGATGTATTGGGAATTTCAATGTATTCACCAAGTAAGCCCTACACTATGATGTTCCAGGTATGTTGTTGTCTTAAAACTATTGTATTGAAGAATGAAGAAAAAGAAATGAAGAATGAAGAAAACTACATGTTTGTAGTGGTCCTACTGTGCATAACAAAAAGAAAGAGTAGCCTTTTGCAAGCACCACAATGAAGTCAACCTCACAATTTGTACCTTCTTTGTCATCATAAGTTGATAGCATATTGTCTGGGGTCCTCACATGTGGTGTGTTTGTGTGTGTCAGATCAGAACTTATTAAAGCATACTTATAAACTATACCACAAAACTACATATCACACACTTTATTGAGTTCACTCTGAATTGACATGTGTTAACTTTATCTGCTAACACCACATGAACCATACTAGGATAATATACAAACTCCCATGTGTGGATTAAATTCCTTCCTAATATACCAACTCCAAATTTCCATCGTGACCATTCCTTTTCACAGGTTATCTTTTCTTTTATATAGGCTACACAACTCATTTAAAATGATATACTGTACCTCCTGATAAAGAGAAGCAATATACTCATACAAAGGAATACCCTGGATTGCTGCACCAGTAGTAGCCATGGCCTGAGATACAACACAAACAGCATTACATCCACAAAACATTGGTTCCCTGGGTTCTTGTACGATCATAGTCGTTGATTTAGCACTCCCTGACTTTTTCTTTCCTTTAGGTGAGGTATGTTTGGTGTCTGCTTTTGATATTTCCGACTTTGCATCATCACAAATCTCAACTTGGGTTTTATTCTCTTGAGCATCTTTCTCTTCTTTATCCTCCTTCATTTTGTTGATGATTGAACTGGATACATGACAAAGAGTAATACCTTTACATAAGCACTAATGAAGAATTAGGTTTTCTGAGTCCATGAGAGATGGGAGGGCCAGGCCGAGGGGGATGCTTAACCTATGCCACAACTTCCCCCTTTTTTTTGACACTATTTGAGATCCACATGACAATGCAAGTGTTCATACAAACATAAACTTGAACCCTCTACATCTGGGTAGCTAGCTACAGGCCTGTAGCCAGTACAGCTTGCAACTAGCTAAAGGCCTGGAACTATAGCCTGTAGCTAGCTGCATCTACCAGCAGGCCTGTAGCTAGTACAACATGTAGCTACAGGCCTGCAACTAGCTGCAGTTCTGTAGCTAACTAGTACATGCCTGTGCAGTCATCATGTATTGATATAACTACACCGTTGTTCATTGCCCAATCTGAACTTTCAAACACATGCTTACAATAGGCTAAAATGTAATATCATCCTCAAAGTATGTACAATTCCAGAATATATTATCACCATTCATCAACTTTAGGAAGGAAGAGGGAGGGGTAGACAGCAAAATGATAGTGGGGTTTCAATGTATGGCAGTTTGGTTCTATCACACAACTCAGCAACGAGTCCCTCTGGTCACAAATAGTTTCACTGCCTTCAGAAGGGTATGAAAAAATTTAGGTCAAAGGTCATCTTAGGGTCATTTTATGCCACAGTTTTCTTAGTTCTACAATATATAGCCCCTCCTCCTATAGGCAACACACTGTCATCAAAGTTGCTCAGAAGTATGACTGGCATGGGAGAATTACAAACCGTAGTCCCCAATTTCAGATTACAGATTAGCTTTTGACCTAGCTGTTTACCCTGTTTCTGTTTCTGTTAGGCCTGGCCCATTTCTGTGAATCTTTGATAAATAGTTTGCAATCCTACCTCTGCACTCCCTTTAAAAATGGGCAATGGATGACACAAGCTCACATGCATGAAGGTGTTTAGATTAAGTTAAAGGCCAATGTTTATGATTAACATTTTGCTCAGTTCTGCCTCTTGTATCTGAACCAACCTGATACAGTCAGGGAAAGCTGGCTCTGTGTGAGAGAATGAAGTGGTTACATACAGTGCAGATTCTGTGGGAGGACTGCTGTAAGTTCAACCGTCATAAGCTTTTCTACAACTTGTGTAATAATTCTGTGAGTACATTGTTTCAGCTATGTCACTAGCTTTGTTGCATATTGGGGTGGTTATACCGCACAGTAGCTATGGAAAAGTGTTATAATAGAATTCATATTCATTTGTTGTGACTCATTAGTCTTTACTATTTAACACCCTATTAATTTCTCAACATCTGATTGGAGGATTGGTCATCCCGTTATTCGATTATTCGGTACTAACCCACAGTGGTGGGTTAGTATATATCAACACATGGTAGTGACACCAACTATGGGGGTACGTACAATGAAATTTTGACCAAAATCTATGATTTAGGAAGTTAGGTGTTATATAAAACAAATAATGAATGTTTTCCATTCGTGCGA
>WURT03668156.1:0-17595 GCA_009936505.3 Holothuria glaberrima | reverse complement strand
CCCTATCATAGCCATTTCAGTTGTGAGTCAGATGTGCAGAATCTCTTAGTTTGATCATTGACCATCAAGATGTGAGTGAATCTCAACAGTTGTGAAAAGAATCATGAATTATGTGAACCAACTCAATAAGCCCCTTTAAGATGGAGTTACAGGCTATAAAACATTGTTGTAGATTGATAATGACACGAAAATATCGATTTGCATATCAATGTCATTTACGGGCTTGTTTTTCATGTCTGAATTGTGTGTAACAATTCGTTCGTTCCTCAAATTTACAGCCTGCAAGGCGCTTGCTTGTTATGATGGTGCAAGGTTGAAGGTTCGAAAATGCGAGTGCCAGTGTCCCTCCGGCCTGTGGTATGACTTTTTGGAGGAGAAATGCAAGGGTAAGCCTGTTTTTATTTTAAAAGGCTCATGCTGCCCACTTAAGCGGGTCGCTTTTTCAAAATGATGAGGTAATCAAGGGTCATTGGAAAACTTTGGTAAAGAGAAATGTGCTTGCACTTAGGAATGGACTCGCTATAAGGGTGGTGGAATAAGAGGTAAAAGCATACCTACTGTGACAAAACATGCTGGAATGTATTAAGTCAGGAAAATAACTGTGTTAGCGTGAGAAACGGAACAACTTAACTAAGTTCCTGTCGGCAACGTAGAAAATAGCTATACAATGTTGTGCGCAAGGGTTGTTGGGAATAATAACACCCCCTTCCCAATTTTTGCAATTAGCTCTTTCATCGAAATAAAAAAAGGAAGGAAAATATGGACAAAGATTGTTCGGAAAGACTTGAGTGATATGAAGGAGCATTCTTCCACTTTTCACGGACAATTTGCCTCATCGTTTTAAAAGACTGTGATTCTAAACAAAGTTGCCATTTACGTATGCAGACTAAATGTAGGGCACGCTTATAGTCATGCTGCAGCTAACCACTGCCAAATCATGTTGGGTGAATGATTATTTTTGTTTTAAGGCGCTTTGTTTACCACCTCCACATTACGTTAGGAAATGACAGAACTTGTAAGGTACATTTGTTCAGCCCTCAATCTCACACACCTTTCGATGGTATTTCTCTTGTATTAATTTGCATGATATTATGTGCATTACAATACACCTAAGTATCCAACTACACTGTATGCTAAAACGTATTCTGCAACGGGGAAGCTCTCTGCTCTTTGTTTTTCCATACATATATTTTACTCGGCTTGCGCATGTGCTAGTCAGACCCTACGCCAGTTCAGATTTCTCCCTACCGTTACCCTGGTTGGGGTCCCTCGCAGTCCCTTGAATGAACTCTTGAATACCTTGGATACCCACACAGAAATTTGTCACATTCGAGTGGTCAGTGGTCACAGTAATCTTCGCGGCAAGATTAACATTTTGTCCTAGTTGTGCCCCTCCTTTACTCTCCCAAAACCCGTTCGCCTCCTTCCCGTAGACGGTTACAGTACTGCTTAGCCTGCAAAGTTGGCGGTAAGGTGCCACCCTACAACATAGACTTAGTTTGAAAAGCCACCACAAGCTTCTGCTGCTCAGTAGTACCTGCTCTTTATTCTTTTTGATGATGTAATCCTCCTACTATCCTTTACCTTTGATCTTCAGATTACAATGAATGTGAGATCGGAGAGCATGGATGCGATTTCTGTATGAACTTCCACGGGGGTTATTCCTGCTACTGTCCGGAAGATTTTGAGATGAATGAAGACAATACCACGTGTAGGGAAGCCCCGTATAAATCCGCAGCTGAAATAGGTTTGTTTTTTAAGAGGCCTTTTCTTTATTTTTTTCCATAGGACCAGTGTGAGTTTTACCTTGAAACGATTATCTCATTTGCTTCATTTTGAAGGGTTAGTCGTGCTGTAAGATGATAAATACACTTTTGTGGTGACGGCAGAGAGGGCACCAGCTTTATCATCAAGTCAATTCACATGAGCATCACGATTTAAAATGTTTACAGAAATGACTTGTAAGAATGAAGAACCGGCTATGTCATGATGTTTTAGCAAGTTCAAATTTATTTTTTGAACTATACTCATTCTTACTTATAACTTTCAAAAGAATTTGTTAAAAAGAGTATATGCCCTGAGATAAGTGTGGTTTTTAGTGTGTAAGTCGAAACCGCAATGTCTGAGACCGGCAGCAGGGGCTCGAGACCGGGACAAAGTTTGAAACCGAGATATTGACGAAAACCATAACGCTTGAGACGGAAACTGATATCGCGATCTATTAGAAAAGGAGTTATCTATATCCTGCCAATGGCGGTTTTGTTACTATCGTGCACTCATAGTTATAACATGGAGTTACTACCTCGGAGTAACTCCATGGTTATAACCATTTACATGCGTCGAGTCGTGGTACTTCTTGGAAAGTGACAATTAAAGGGGCGGTGTATTTGAATCTGGTACTTGAGGTATTTTCTCGTTTTATTTGCAGCCTGTGACAGCAAGACTTGCGGCGACGGTGCAGCACTCAACTTAGGACATTGTGAGTGTTTGTGCAACGATGGCTACTATTACGACGAAAGCACAGAACGTTGCATAGGTAAGCATTCATAGTCAGCCAGAACAACTTAACGACGGGAGGCGGGAGGTGGCCCAGAAAGGGGGATGGCTGAGGGGTCGGAGCAATCGCCCCCTGAGACCATTCTTTATCAGTAGCTCCTTTTCAGTTTTTTAATGAGTTGGGTGAACGTGAATGGCAAATTCTGATGTGAACCGTTTTATATTCTCTTTAGCCTTATCTTTAGATGCTGGCTAAGCTCATACGGAGTGGCAGGGGTGGCGGGGACAAGGGGGCAAGGGGCGATAGGATGGTGTATGTCTAAAAGGATTATGCATAATGAGGATCATGCGCAACTGGGCCCTATAAATTTCATACAAATCACAGATTATGATGCATCTGCTTTTACAGGAAGAAGAAGATATACGTATGAAACACTTATTTCATTTGAGGTCTTCACATGCAGCGTTTTCCATTAGAAGCCTGGAGGATATCAAGAAGTTTCCGGACAATGGCACGAGAAAGATTCACGTGCGCGCGCAAAAATAAAAACCTGTTGAAGAAACTCGCAGGATTGCATTGGGATATCTCAATGAACTGCATTAGTCTAAAGGCCCTGAAAGTACAGTTGAATATATTACGTGCCTATATGCGTCTAGGAGTGTCTCAATATAATCACCAGACATGTATGTCGCAATAGATTCGCTCGAAGCGCGTCGAAAAGTTTGCCTTTCATGGTCAATAAAGCTACATACTTCGGTCGTTGCAAAAATAGTGAAAGGGGATGGAAGGGATTCAGTCCCCCTCAAAAAAATTTAGCGATCATGCCTTATGGGCCTACAAGCCCTACATGCAAATGTTAGAAAATATTACGTGCTTGGTCAAAATACTTGAGGTACTCCGTCTTTCCAAACGAAATTATTGGATGGGACTATGTCTCACACATACCAATTTTAGCAAATACAATTACAGTTGACCAACTTTAAAGGAAGACTGAACGCAGGTATTAAGTTCTCAACCAAATTATTGAGGGAATATCTATATTGTCTACCGATGTCTTTTTTAATCATGGACCGTGCAATCTGATGAGTGTGCGCGCGAAGCGCGCCAGACAAAAAACGTTTTTATGACCTTTCAGCAATCAGAAAGTCTAATTTTTAAACTTATCAACAAATATCATGGTCTCTACTAAAATATCAAAGACAGTTTTCCCCGTAAACCAAGGTACTGGAGGATACTATGTCTTACACTTACAATATCAACAAATATTATGGTTGTTGAACAAATATTCGGGGGTCGAAAGGTGGTCCATCCCCCAACTAAATTATTGTGGGACAATATCCCCACCCTACCCCTTTGCTTTCCCTATCCTTATCATGACCTTGGAATTATCGTTCATCTATCTCGATACCATTCAAGGTACATCTGTGTATAATGCCACTTCATCGTCTATAATACTGTACCCCTAGAGCCATTTGTGTAGTCTGTCTACAATACATTGACTTATATACGACATGAAATCTAGCTAACTCGTCAAAAGAACGTAAGATTTCAGCTTTCTTGTTCTAGCCATGGGTGAGTATCACAGAGAAGTTAGAGAATTTTGGAGAAAAATATTTAACGGCTAAATGTTTGTTTCCTTCTTAAAAGATTTCCTGATTCAAATGTCATGTGTTATATATATTATAACAGGAAATTTGTTTCAAAAACAAATAAGAGTCTTACCAGACGGGATTTGTAAGTCTCAAAACACAAATCCCGTTATTTTATGTTGCAATTCTCGCAATATGAGTAGACCATCTGCTGTGATTGATGTAACATGTGATTTAAGGATTTTAGTTTCTGTCAATGTAGTTGATTTGTATCTGGGTAAATAGATATGTAACAGTCATATCCCGGTTTGTCATCAACACAACATATGTCGTGTTCATTGTTTATTCTGTCACCCCTTCATCCTTTCGTTCGTTCATTTGTTGTTCGATCGTTTCCGTATTCTATAAACTTAAATTGAACTTCTAACATTGGTAAACAAAAACTTATGACTATACAAGTTGATAATCCACACTTAATAGACTAACCATAAACTTATGTTCTAAAGAAAAAGATTTTTACGAAAGCTGCCGACATTGATTTCCCAGACATTGACGAATGCCTTTATGAATACTGCGGCGGTGTCTGTTCGAACGGTCCAGGATACTACCTCTGTGAATGTCCCGAAGGTTTGGAGCTGGCCAGCAATGGGAACTGTGAACCGATACCAACACCAGCTGAAAGTACGTCGGTAGTGTATCCTTCTTAAATAAGTACCCTTTTTTCTGTATTTCGTGATTAGGTTGAATGCTATACACTTTATTTAAACCCCGAAAGTAGAAATAACAACCAAAAGTTTTAACTAAACCTGTCTTCCATCACTTCTGCTCCCTAGATGCTCTTCAGTGCCAGTCACATGAATTACCGTGTGAGGACGGATCCAAGTGTTACTACGAGTCGACGATTTGTGACGGTTACCCAGACTGTGACGACGGAACGGACGAAAGAGACTGTAAGTCACCTATAGATGAACATAAGTAAGATTGATTGTGATAATTTTATACCAGATACTGCTGTTACAGTTCGCTGAAGGATAACAGCTAAAACAGATATTTCAAAAGAAAGGAATTTGCACAGGGTCCAATGACATGTATGATACTTAGGTAGCTAAGTGGTTAATAAAATGGCGAGCACAACACAGTTATGCATTTCCTAGCCAGTGAGTTGCAACAACAATATTGTTGAAACTAAAACGCACCTCAGTTTTATGGCCATATTACATTTGAACGACTCTTCAAAAGTGAATTATGACCTAGAAACATCAGCTCAAGGACAATTCCCCTTGGGAAATTCCTACCTTGACAATTCTTCTTGGACAACCCCACCCTGCCGGCACGATTCCCATCCGGAAATTTCCCACCTGGACAATTCCTACCCTGGGATATTTCCCCTGGATAACTTCCTCCACAGACAATTCCCGGCCAGGGCAATTCCATATATTTTGGCCTGAGAAGTTTCCCCAGGGTTAATAGTAATGAGTTGAGAATTTTCCGTGGATAATTGTTCCGGTGGGAATTGTCCGGGTGGAAATTGTCCGAATGGTTATTGTCCCGAGGAATTTCTACGGTCACAACAAACATCTTAGTACACTGCTTTGTGCAGGATTGATGCAGTTGAAATTGGAACGGTTTCAAAATGATTGGCCGGTATTCGGTGAGACCAGGCGCGTAGTCAAGGGGATGTTTTGGGCTTTGAAACCCCCCATGACCCAAGCTTGAAAAAAATAATGGCAATAAACACATGATTACTTTAAACTGTATTACGTTTGAGGCACAAACATTGCACCATTTTGCATCTGGAGACCGTTTTTTTTCTCCAAAGGGGAGGGGGAACCCTTCTCTTACTTGTCGCACTTCTTCAAAACCCCTCCCATGACACAATCCTGGCTACGCGCCAGGGGGAGACGTATACTTACAGTGCAAAGAGCCAAGATTCCCAGGATGCGGTTCCCATGCAGGTTTTTCTCTAAGTCTTTACAAAGGAATTTCCTTTTTAAAGTCTAAAAGCAACCAAAGAAAAATGTGACAAGGCAATTTCCTTTGTCAAACATACTTCACACTTACTTCCTTTCTGTAGATAACAAACAACCGAGGTTCACTGACTTTCCTGGCATAATGAATACCAATTATGATATTTAGCCTCAGTTACGAGTATTTTCAGTCTGTAGAGAACTGCTTCAAGTGAAATAACGGAGAAAATATTACCTATAATGGGTGACATGAATACCAGTCTTAGATATGTTATGCAAAGTGTGTGGTCTCTGTTAGATAGACAAAGCGGTTTGCTACCCTTCTGGTTGCTTATACTGACAATGGTGAAAATATATCTATATATTGCAATTAAAACATAAAATGTAAGCAATGGTATATCACGATGTTTCACTAAAGAATAAGCATGGAGTTAAAAGCAAGATGAGTACTGGTTTGTGTGAGATCGGTTTTCGGCGAGTGTGACGAAAAATCAAGCAAATATACTCTTTAATGTTGTTAATAAAATGTACTTATAGTCTTTTGTTCCCATCCCCAGGTAAGACTGTCTGCTATCCCGAGCAGTTCGCCTGCGCAAACGACCATGGTTGTCTCGACCTTTGGTTAAAGTGTAACGGTGAAAATGACTGCGGAGATAACTCCGACGAGTTGGACTGCGGTAATTGAACTGTTTGTTGTCATATTTTGCAGCGCCAAAAGGGTATTAAACTCAACATTTACCGACCTCTAACCCACGAGACATTTAGGCATTACATAAGGTTGATCATGTTTAAATTTAAAAGTCAGACGGCATAGACAATCTTCATTCACTTTTCTCAAAAGGCACTTGTCACGCAGGTAGCTTACCCCGAAATGGAAACACGTTGTATTGAAATTGGTCTACGCATATTTAAATTGCACAGAAAATTTCTTTAGTACACGTTGTTGCTTAGGACGGAAGATTTGTCATGGCAAGGGCCCACAGTTCATTATTATTCAAAATTAATTATTTAATTAAAGTAACATCTATGATTTGTCTCGCACAGAACTGCTGACAATGCTCAGTTCCGTTATAAATCTGTCATGTTGATTCATTCAGAACGACGTGCGTCCTGGGGTGAAATTGAGGGGAGACTTTAGGTGGCAAATGTAAATATTTTTGCGGAAATGATCTCGAAAACGAAAGAGTTTACTATTTCAGGTATTTATTTAATGAAACTCAGAAAGACCTTAATAGGATGGATGACTCTACAAGACTTGGCTAGAAATGATAGACTCTTTAGCCTTGTACATCTGAAAGATCAGTCTGACAGTCTGATACACAGGGCGTCAACAGTTTTTTAAAAGTGTGTGGGCGGCTGATGGGGGGGGGGGGAGTTGCACGACCTTGGCAAATCCAGTGCAAGAGGAAGCGCGAACCTTTTTATGGGCCCCGGAAAATGTTGGATTCTAGATGCTCTTTGGTGTGAATCTGATTTTTTCGTAATTTTAATTCATTTTTGGGCTTTGTCACCTTTTCGAGCTTGATTTCATTGACTCCGCAATTGTAAGCTAAGATTCAATAGTATGCCTGAGATGTTTTTAGGGTTCTGCAAAAACAGGGGGACACACGGAAATTCGGAATGATATTCGCCCACTTTCGAAAGTAGGGGCCATTTCGTCCACTTTCGAAAGTAGGGGCCATTTCCTCCTGTTGACGCCAATGTCTAATTCCAATAAGATTAAAAAATATTTCTTTCTCTTCGAGAAGGTTGTGTCGACCATAATGCAAAATGTCCGTCATGGGCCATTCGAGACGAGTGCAAACTTAACCCATCTTACATGAAAACCACTTGTAGACTCAGTTGTGAATACTGTTTGGAGGGAGATGTAACAGGTATGTACGCTAATGGCCGAATTTGAGACTTGAACGAGCCACACATGGCGTCCTGGATAAGATCATTAACTGTTACGTCACTGGTTGGCATAGAGCATGCGCAAGAACATTTGCGTCCATGTTCGGTTTTGCGTGTGTAAACACTCGGGTGATTCCACGCAGAACGTAGACGAATTATCATCTACTTTTCATTGTAACGACAGCGTAAGTGGGGACTGTCAGCTCTTTTGCCAACCAGTGGTGATGTCATTTCTTTGTAAACATGAATGAGTCTTCATATGACTGCTTCGATGTGTTTTGGAGTGTTTACTGTGAATCTGCCTTAAGTGAGGTTATGATCATTTCTAAAGTGGCAACGTCCTGTATTTGCTGTGGTCAAAACTTAATATTGTGCTTAAAAGGGATATGCAGTCGCCCCCAAAGTTACGCTGAAACATCAACTAATTGTAAACATATCTTCTGATTTTCCTTGCAAGAATATATTTCATGAATTTTCAGAAAATAAGATTCAGTACTGAATGTTAATCAAGGAATTATTATGTATAAATCAAACAATTTGATAAGAAAGACATTGTCACATGATTAAACAGAGCCATTCATGAATTAGAATACCGAGGTGTACTAATTCAGATTGGGTGACTGCATTTTCTCTTTAAATGGCATTTTTCAGGTCGCCACTTATTCCAAGAAATAAGTTTATCGAAGTCCAAATTTGTCAGATTTCATGTACTGAGTAAATTCCATCATATGGGTTGGGGGAAACTGTGGGTCACAAAATACTAACTTTTTATTAAGACCAGTCTCTTCGATTCAACTAAGAATGATTTCGTTCAGTCGCGGCTCCAAGTTCGGCCGGCTAGCGTCCAAGAGGGAACTGAAGGTGGTTATCCTCCCTGGTCCTAATATGTTGTAGACTTGAAAAAAGCCGCTTATGATGAAAATGCCTAAAATTTCATTGTCTCTGACAATGATTTAGGTTTCAGGCTACCAAAATCTTGGAAATTGCATTTCAGCCTGGGGGACTTTAAATTTTTTAGAGTGGGGTGGGCAAATGATACCTATGTGGCTCTGGAGAATACATTGAACTTGAAGATCAGGACGTGAGAAAGAAGTTTGCAAATAAATTAAATGAGGGCACAGCCTACTCTAAGTGGGCTATTATTTTTGTAAATGGAACCCCTTTCACATTCTATGACTCATATTATTGGAAAATGACCTTGGCTGAGACCGCGACTCCTAGCCATTAGTGTCAAAGAATAACATCAAGATTCATTACAATGTACACACAGTAATTGCAGTACTTGCTCTAATCTTATCCAAGAGCCTGGTATACTCATGCGCGCATTTTACAGACAGAGCCAGACTTTTAATTCCCTACTGCTGTAACAAGTATCCCTTTGAGCGTTTTGTTTCGTACAGTGTCCATTGAAAACAACCTTACGGTTCAGGTTCTGTACCAGTTTTACTCGTCAGCGGAGATACATTTTGACACTTAACTACATTCCGGTATGTCTAAGTCCAAGTCAGTCGAAAAGCGCCCCCGCTTAATCGGAAGTTTTGCTAGATATAGCCCAAGTCTATAATCATTGATTCTCAATTATAGAACACTTGGTTTGTAATTTGCTGGCATCATTGTCACCTTTTTTTCTGTTAGCTGTGCACGTTGATCGCTATTTGTGACTTTTATAACAATTTAACCTTTCACGGAAGGAAATTGTAGGAAGTCGTCCTTGTTACTCATCTTGACTCAACGTTGGCATCAGTACTGAATACACTACTAATGACATAAGTGAGGATATAAAAGCACCCTAGCAGCACTAATAACTACCACAGCATTTTTTCATCTTATTGCCCTTATCAAAGACTTGTTTGTTTTTACCCTGCCTTTTCCTCTTGAGGTAAACCCGAGGACAATTATGACGTCAGCTTTGGGCTAGACAGTATGTTTTTCTAGACCCCCAAAAATTGCCCAAAATTTTTTTATAAGCTAGTAGTGGTGAAGACATAGATATGCTCAGAAACATTCCACATGGCTCTTTATACGGTTTCATCAGGGTCAATGGCAAATAGCCGCCCAAAAAGTATGTCCCTACAACCGCGCCTGTACAAAGAACTCAACTCTTAACTTGCTCGGCCGACGTGTATTCCTCCTGTGTCCACCGTGTACTCCTAATACCAAGGAAATATGTACTTTAGAAAGAAGTACATGCACAATTCGACACTTGCTGCGTAGGGAGGTAACTATTTGCTTTGCCCGAGAAGTGCATTGGGGGGTGGGGGGTGGGGTGAACCGTCATAGATAGATTTTGTTGTGAATGATGTAAGAGGGGTCTAGGCACTAGACCGATCTGTTTAGGTGTTTTCGTGGCCGCAACTTGACATTTTTACAGGTTGGTTTGTTTTCCCGAAAACATAGCGAGTGGAATAACTTCCCAATGATGTTTGCAAAAATATAATTTGGAGTATCGTAAGTTGGAATTTCGCCAGTGACTATGGTCAAATATCAAGTTCCCTTGTGGAAAATTAAAGTGTATTACATTAAGCCGAAGATGGATTACACATCCAACCATACACCTAACCTTAGAAAATTATGAACAAGACAGTGTACATCAACGACAAGCAAGCAAATACATTCGATAACATTTTCCCAAAGGTAACACAATTTGATCTACGAGTAAAATTTCAAAGCAGAAAAATCACCTGATTTGGAATCGTTTTCGTGCCGCCGGATGGGTATTCACGAGCCGTTTATTCTGCTGTCTCTCTATTTTAGAATCTGGAACCTTGACACTGAAAGAAAATCCGGATTTATATTTCCTGAGAAATAGCGAGAGTTATGGTATGTCAATCTATTATTTGCAATATAGTCTGTGCAGACCTGTAGCCCGACAAGTTAATGAAGGGACAAATAGCTTCGGGGGGGGGGGTATTTTCGTAGGGGGGCTACACATACTAAAATGTTTTGAGGGTATGGCAATTTTGAATTTTCAAGGGAGAAACTTTTATTCTAAGGGTGACGCCCACTACCCTCTTGCTATGGGTTTGAGCCTGCAGTATAGAAAAGTAATTGTTCTTCTTTTTACATTATTTTGTAACGAAATTATCTTCAATAAAACGTGAGAGAAGGTAGATCTAACTGGGGTTATTTGAACTTAGAGACTTTTAAGTGTAAAAGCACTAAACTGATCCTTGATGTACACCACTAAGTTTCAATCTTGTATAATAATGAAGAACTTGTTGCGTACAACGGAGGCTCTCAACGTCCTAGATAATAGGTAGCCGACAAATGCAATCTACCAATGCATTATACATTTGTGTGATTTTAGAGGCCATATAATGTGCTTTTAGAGGCCCTGTACGGCAATCAATGGTTCATAGAGCTGAATAAATTCTTTTCAGCACCAATTATATATAAAAAACTTACAATTCAAAGTATTTTGGAAATTTGACGCCTACTGAAAACCAAATCCAGGCAGAGAACACTACCATGGCATCTTATATGCAATTTTCTTGTGAAAATCAACGTTCTTGTTGCCTAAAGTTTAGTCCTAGTTTTGAACCTCAATGTAACATACCTCTTTAGAATGAAATGTGTTGCCCCCCCCCCCCCAAACGAATTTAAGCATTGATGTTACAAATAACAATAATTACTCGCCTCATTTGCTTTTTAATCTTCCTTTTTTTTTCTTATAGCAAAATACACCCAGTATATTTTGCGAAACACCGGGAGACGCCGGGGCAAGTCAAGAAATTCGTGGCAATGTAGTCATGTGACAGATGTATCCAAAGATGTAAGGGATGAATTTCGGCTAAGTTCCTTTTACTCGAAGTACACAATGGCCTATGGAATACCAGTGTTGGGCTCATCACGCGTGTCTGACGAAGCAATGAGACGCGCATGTTACGTAATACGCGTCATGCTCAGTGACCTTAGAGTTATACGGCAGGCAATGTTCGAACGTTACCTACGGGTTGTTGTAATAGCGGATTCGGAGGTAACCCGGAACATTCCGGAATACTCACATCTACCGGCCGAGTACAGTGATCTGGTTAGGGGTTTGGGCGGCACTCTTCATATGCCCGTGGTCTCTGTTGGAGAGGAAAATTTACTATGTCAGAGGACCGATATTAATAAAAAAGAAGATATTTTGGTGAGGAACTTAGCGCATGCGATTCACAAACTTGGAATTCTGCCCATAGATACCACTCGTAAATTTGAGTTTGCTCTAGAAAAAGCTTACAAAGACGCTAGAAAAAATCACTTATGGACTCGCACCGTAGTAGATGATAATGTAGATTCTTACTTTGCCGAAGGGGTTCAGACATTCTTTGATGCACAGGCCCCTGCAAAGCCTGGAGTACAAAATGACGTGGACACTCGAGCTAAGCTGAGATATTATGACCCCGAGTTGTACTCTGTCATAAACGAAGTGTTTTTCTGTAAAAACAAATTGGTGGACCGTTGTGAAGACCAGGGTAAGTATCTTGCTAAAAGGTATTAAGCAGTCACTCTAACCTCACTTTAAGACGGCAGTTAAAGTTATGAAATCTCTGGTTTCCTTCGCAAGCATAGGCATACGGGAGTTGGCGTAATTGGCAATCAATCATGAATTCTACCCTGCAAAAAGGACATTTATGCCTCAGCTGTAACCTACAAATTCAAGCTGTAACTACTATGTCCATGCATCGTCTGTTTATTATATTCGTTTTGCATCTTATGTAGGTGGCCTAGGAACCAGTAAAAAGTGATTGACCCAGTCATGTCTAATTATTACAATCAGTGGCTGTCAGCGTGGTCCCCAGTAAGCTTCTCAGATCATTAGGGGCGGATCGCCGAGGGGATGGGAGAGGGTTGGGGGCCTGATGGTCGAATCGGGTCCCCTTTTAGATTTTGTGCTAAAGACCTTACACTTTACAATGTTTTGATATGTTGATGTGTTGACACTTTTGCGAATACTGGATCTTCCCCTGGATGTGTGGAGGCAAAATTATCTTTGAAGAAGTGCTCTCAATATTCATCAATAGTGATTTCTTAAATGAAACCTTCGCGGTGAAAAATTGTGGACGTGTCGTTGGCCCAGGATGCCCCCACTTTCCCCACCAGCTGTTAGATACTTAATCCAACAATCATCCTCAAAGTTAAATTGGAGTGATGCTTCTGAACATTCTGTAAAGATCGGGCCCGTGCCATCCCGCCCATTTCATCCCCGTACAGTAATCACTACCTCTGTTGAATGGTCTGTTTTGATTTTAATAACACACGAGGTTTCTTTTCTCTCTTTACGCAGCTCTTATAGCAAGTGAGGATATAAGAATAAATTGCGAAGCTCGCATTCGAGGTAAAGTCGTTAATTTCTGTTAACTTTATTTAACTTTCTGGTTTGACTAGGATGATGACAGTCGTCTTGTGCGATATCTAATTTAAAGGAAAAAATTAATTAGATATGTGCGTGAAGATAGGAAGAATCTTAAATACGCACCGAAAGTTTTGAGAGTATAAGCAGGGAGTTGTTAGGACAACAGCTAACAACTCCGTGGTATGTGCATCCAACTTCCTACTTCATAGCTTATCCCACTGCTGGGATATAATACGTTAACATATATTCACTTCATTTGAAACAGTCGATTGCGCAATAATTTGTGATGTCCTACTTGTATAACTCAAACCACCTGACTTTGATTTCTTTTGAAGTTAATAAGTATATGGCTTTTGGGAAAACTACTGTTTTTGTATAGCATGTTGTAAGGATAGGGCTTTTGTAGTCCAGACAATCTTAAACAATAATATTAAACAGTGTTCAAATTTTGTCATAAGGTGCAGTGACTTTCGCAAAAGCAAGGAAAAACAAAGACGATAATCCGAGTAGTCCAAAGACAAATTATTGTCAGATTGTACGAGCCGCCATTTTAAATTGAGTAGATTGAGTTTAACATTTTATATCTCAGAACAGGAATGTCTAGTTAAGATGGGCGTTGGACCATCAGGATTCATTTTTCATGCTTTGTATTACATCTTTTTGAACTTTTAGACCTTAGGTGCACAATTTAACATCTAACTCATCATTCGCGAATTGAGCACGTTATAAATTTTTGCAAACATGAAAACAAACTTTGATATTCGAGGTTACACATTATCCAACCCCATAGATCTTACGCATATGACGTCGCAGAACAGAAAGCCCCCCTCCCTTTTTAGTGGGGGAGCGCTGGGTTGGGAGGCTTGACCATTTAATGGGAGGGCGCCTTGTTACTATCTAAGCGGAGCTCCACCATGGTTGGCGCGGAGCGTACAAAGAAAATTTGAGATTTTAATACATCCCAGATCGCCGGAAATGGCACTTGCCAGGCTTGATAGCAGCCATCAAGATGTGCGATTTTGGTAAAAAAATAATGCAGAGTTTGATTTTATTTTGTTCTCACATCACGAGGTAGCGGTAGGCTAGGTTCAAACACATACTGACACTCGTTGTCAGTGACAATAGCCACGCACTTAGGCCTAGCCTATGCTGGGTACTTTAACTTAAAGGCTATATTAATAACCATTGCATTCAGTGTAAATTGTGAAGTTCACATACCATTGGTCTCTTTGTAATTCACAACAGGGGTGGCGCTAGGATTTGCCCGCTTGGGGTCAGCGACCCGAAGTGACGATAGCCCCGATTTTGTTGAAGGGTTGGTGGGGAAATTTGAGGAAAACCTGTGTACTATACCATGTCATGTTGTGGGGCATATATTGCATAAAAATTTGTAGAGAAACAAAGGTGCTGATTTAATGTTTCTTCCGAAATCTAACTCGTGAAATTGCGAAGAGCCCGAAGCTCGCGAAATTTTTTTGGGGAAGCCTACACTAGGAAAGTCTGTATTTATATGAAGATTATATAGGTCAATTATACGCACTTATCTTGCCTAATTTATATTGTACTTCCCTCCCTGAATCCCTAACCGTACCGCACGACAGTCACAAGAGAACACTAACTATAGGTTTAGCGAAATGAGATGAAATTCCTGACATTTACAAAAAACCATGTATTTTTCTTATAAAGTTACTTGAAAAGGTGGAAAGGATTTGTACTAAATTTAGCTATAAGTAACGGAACTGGGGAAGAGTGTGCAGAGCGTACCGAAAATTTTGGGACTTATTGCAGAAATGACCCTTTTGAAAGCCAAAATAAGTAAACCTGTAAACCGACCATGAGTAGCGACAGAATTTTCCCGACGGTGGCCGGGCCATTCCAGTGACCCCAAGTTCCGACAGTCCCTATATTGACGGATGGTGAGAAGGGGATATGAGGGAGCCTAACTATCCAATGCCATTGCAGGGCATATTTTGCATAACATCACTTAATACTTTAAACGGCCGAGTTGCGCACTGATAGTGTTCTTTTGAATCTGAATCGTGACATTTGCAAAGCACGCGAAGCGCGCGAAAATTTTTGGTAAAAAAAAAAAAAGAAATGTTTAAGGGTTGTAGACCGTATCGGGGATAACATACATTGTATCGAAACCACCTAGACTACCCGATGAAATAGCCAAACTTTGCTTCGTGAGTCGCTCAGCAACCGACCGCACCGTATGACACACACAAGAGAACAGCAACTAGGCTTTGCGATCTTCGGATGAAGTTTACTTTCACCTCTACACAAAGTGTGTACTCTACCTTCATATTACTTGTAAGGTGGACAGGACTTGTGCTATCTAGCTATGTGGAACAGAACTTGCAATAGATTGAAGAAATTGGAGTAATTCCACAGCGCGCGTAGCGCGCCGAAAAGTTTGGGTTTTATTAGAGAAATTGTCCTCTTCAGAGCAAAAACAGGTAATCCGTATATCATTATCGAGTTGAGTAGTCCAGTCGAGTGAAGTTTTTTTTGGCCCAGATCACCAGTGGGGGCGACGGGGGGTGGGCTACAAGCTTTCATGGGGGGGGGCTTTCGCCCCCCACGCTGCCCTACGCTACGTCACTACAAGTCGTGCTCGCAACATTCTTCATTTTTTACCCTCTATAATAACGTGGCGTGACGTTAATGCTCAAGGTCTATTCGAATTGGACATGACTGGAATATTTTAATGTTGGAAACTTGGAAAGTTAAGAATGAAGTGGACAGCACCACCTTATAGCGTTTACTGCATTTTGTCAACTGTTCAAATGTTACATATTTAAGTAAAAAGTTTTAAGGTTTGCATTTCTTCTTTGTCAGGTTTGGCTAATTATTAGAGGGGCTCTTCAGATCCCTACGAATGATAATTCTTTGAAAATGTACGAATTTTGAAGGTTAACGCTTGGCATTTTTCATAAAATACCGGTCGTCAGTCTCATTTGTGTACTTTTTTTTAAGAAAAAGCTGCCGTTATTCCCAAATTTGGGTGACGAAAGTCGTGTAAGAAAAAGTTATATTTGCAATATAGTAGGCCGATATCGTGTTCTGAATAGCAAATGGTTGCTAAAATAACAACTGTTGGATGCTGTTTTGGCGTCATCTCTTTTATGACAGAACATATAGTTGCACCTCTTAAATTATGAATGCCCATAAGAATGAATTTGCGTAATGGCACTCTGTGGCAAACACCATACCAGGCCAGCGGTCCATCTGTCCATGAGAGTTAATTCCATAAGCTGAAGGAAATACTGTGTCGGCGTAGCAGGGTAGGCCTACAGCAAATGCGAACAATGAGGCTTTTATTGTCCAGGATCGTTAATGTTGTTACATTAAATAAGACTGTGAACTTGAATCGACTTAAAACAAAGACTGAGCGGGGTGTGCATCTTTCTATTCTAGCGCCTATAGTTCAAAATCGGACCTTCGTGCCGGAATATGATCCAGCGTGCCAGGATCAACATGACTCGTGTGAAAGGTGGAAGGAACGAAACGAATGCACCAACAATCCCATGTGGATGTCAGAAAACTGCCCAAGGAGTTGTCAAACGTGCCCAGTAATTAACAAACCTCAAACAGAGCCGCCTGGTACGAGCGAAGGTTGGTCATCATGTCCCTATTACGATTTCTTTCTTAGTGGGTTATGTACTCAGTTGATTAATATTTTCGCATATTTAAGATGTAAGGGTAAAACTGCTTAAAACTCCAAATCGCACAAAACTTTTGGTTTGGGAAGTATAATTCGCTCTTTTTCAGACAACTTGTTAGCATGAAATTACCAAACTTCGGGCTACATTGCTCAGCATCATAAATAAAAAGTAGTCTCGAATGTTCATGCATGCCGATTATCCATAAGAATTTTGCCCTTAAAGCGGTTGACACCCTAAGCCTTCTTTTGCCAAATCTTGTCCGCAGATCACTCGTTTATATTGCGACAAGAGAGAAACTATGATTTAGTATAATGAAAAGTCTTTACAGGACGGGTGAAACGAAAACGTGGTAGCAAATGAGTGTTTGTAATTGCCAAAGTCTACCACGTAAATACGTGATAACCGTGAAAGTGAGCCGATGAAAATTATGGTTTACTTATTCGTTTGGAAGTTAATTTTAATCGTTTCCTCAATTCCCCAATTCCCCCATGCAGTACACTTAAAGAAGGGTTCAAGCAAAAATTTACTTTTCATATATGAAAGAGGAACTAAATCTAAGCATTTTTGTGAAACTTTCATTCAAATCGGACATGTATTACTCGAGATATCAGCAAAAGAAGTTACTACGTTTGTGACCCAAAGT
>WURT03668134.1:0-17595 GCA_009936505.3 Holothuria glaberrima | reverse complement strand
GAACACAAATTGTAACTGAATACAAATCTCACCAGAATACTTAGCTTAAATAACCTTTTAGCATATCAAAACCTAATAAAAGAATGTAAGCCCCTTCTTAAAGCCACTTATATCCTTTGTACATATCGCCAGGTGAAATAAACTGCCTACGTGACCGTTGAACAATGACTAGATCAGGATCTACTTTCAAGCAAGAGGTTATATACCATGCAACCTATGCGGAAGCTTGTGCTATTTTGTAAGACACATTTTGTAACAAGTGCAGTTTAGCCAACGCATTCTTTTTAGATGCCTTAGGTCTGATTCCACCTCACCAACCTTTGATCTACTAGTGAGTGGAAACGTGATTACAGCAAGACTGTTGTAGCAACCCTCAAAAAATGTCAAGCAAAATTTGAGAACTGTAACATTTCAAAAAATTAATTATGAAACAAATAATATAGCCCTTACAGTGTTATCACTTTAGACATACACACCAAAATTCTAAATGATAATACAACAACAATATGGTGGAGCAGGTCTCACCTACAAGTCTGATCCCTTCGTCCCTGTTGGTGACGACTTGTTGCAACTATTGCACCATTATAGTCAACAGATTCAACAAACATGACGTAACCACTAGTTTCATTGGTCGTGTACCATTGTCCAGTGTTTAAAAGATGTCCAGCACCAATATCAAACGTGCATGTCACGGAAACGTTTGACCCAATTTCTGCCTCAATACTTAATCCTGGCTCACAACCCTTGAGGACGATTTCAGCGGTATCACATACTGAAAATAAAATATGTATATCATTCCACTTATTCTTTACTATATCCAAATTAAAAACTCATACAGAATTGTAACTTTTGGCTTAAAGGAGATATGGCATCCCCCCAAACAGAAAGTTGCTTGCACTAACTGACCAAACATATTTAGGACTATCTCCATAGGTCCAAGTACAGTTGGTGACTGCACTTTGATTGACATTCATTCAAAGGATACAGTTTCACTCTGATTGGTCAACATTGAATCGTACAGTCAACTGAGTTTGACAATTTATCCCACACACTGTGTTTGACCATGGAGTAATATTGCCTCGGGGAAGGCTAATGTGGCTGTCTAAGAGGTGTACAGTACTAAGACAGGAAGTTCTGTTTGAATTGAAGGAGGAGCCTGAAGGTAACTTTGTTGGGAGAATTGTTACTGTCTGGGGTGAGATTAGAGTGTCTTTAATGATGCTGCCACATGTGTGCCTGCCGATAAGACCTCATAGAATTTCGAGGTGAAAAACTGAATTAGCAATTACATGAGGTCTTACATATTTAGCAAGGGAGAAAAATACCGTGAGATCTTGCACCAAAGGTACCAATTTCTGTACCTACACTGTCATCGATAGTGACTCCTAGTAGGGACGCAGATAGGAGGGCGATAATGTAAATTTGACATGGGAGCACTTCTGTACAAAAATAAGATCGTACTACATCATATGCCTTTCTTTGAACAGCTTTGTTTGCGTGCAATTTTGCGCGTATCTATCGGATTTTCTTGAGCACGTCATTTTAATGCGTGCTCAGAAAACGGAACCGCTAATTGGCTTGCTGTTATAAACATGTAAAAATCAAAATCATATAGAACTCGGTAACTGCAAGAATAAAAATACCATGTTCACTGACGTATTTATACGTCTATGGAACTGAAATTAGTCATTGTGTTTTCCCGTATTTTATTGATTGTTTAAATAACCGCGGGTAAAAAATAAACTTATTCTTGCTAATGTATTATATAGGGGACTTCACAGCGTTCCAAAGAACGAATAGCAATACATTTGTGAGACGTTTGTCTGTTTATTTCCTTGCTTGCTTGCTGGTTTGTTTGCTTGTTCGCTTTTTATTTTGATTGGTTGCTTCTTTGTTTGCTTTTTTATTTTGTTTATTTGTATGTTTGATGATTGTTTGTTTAACTGGTTATTTGTTACTTTGTTTTATTGGTTATTTGTTTGATTGGTTGTTTGTATTTGTTAATTTATTCGTTCATTCGTTACTTCGTTAGTTCTGCTGTTTGCTTATTTTCAAAACGTCTGAAAATTGTCCATCAAAATCTTCCAATAACTTCGCTACCTTGAAGAATCAATACTCCATTTTAAGTATAGCATCAATGCTAACATTATTTCTGCAGAAGACTAGGAAAGACGCGCTTCTTTTGAAGGCTGCATAGGCATAGGTCAAATGTTCAGTTTGAATAAATTGTAAGCATACTCTACCTCTGTTTAGACACTTTTCAACAATGTGTCAATACTTATGTCATGGAATTGTTACATGCATATAAGATAATCATAGTCGTTTACGTTTTACGAATATAAACAATATTACTGAAATGTCATAAAAGATAATTTGAAGTTGAATGTAAAATGAGACAAGATTTATCCAGATTTTTTTCAATGTTTTTAATATTGTGTAATTGCTTATTCTGCTCATACAAACTGAAGCTTACATGCTATTTTGACAAGTCCTTTCCTGGAAAAGTTTTGAGACCCGACTGTTGCAACACACATATACTCTCCTGCATCGCTGACTGAAGGTTTCTGAACTTTCATATATTGGTTACGTTCCAAAATTGCGTGGTTGCTGGATGTTTTGATTTCACTCCCATTATGATACCACCTGATAGTATCAAAGTCATCCGCCGTACATTCCAGTGTAAATGCCGAACCTACTTGTGTTGTATAACACAGACTTACAGAGTTGAAGAAGTCGAAAGGTTCTGTTGACCAAATAAAGAAAAGCATACGTATATATAGAGGCTGAGCGGTGTCGACCTGTAATTGTCATGATACATAATCCATAATTTTAGGGCATTCCACTCAAGACGATGATTACGCTTGTGGTGATGCCACCTCGTCTGCATTTGGTGTAACCAGTAAGAGGAAAATATTATAACAAAAAACAAGCATATTGTTGTTCTGACATTCCCACTCAGGTGTGTTCACTCCGTGAGGTGGAACAAACCTAAATTTGGACACAAACAGTACTGCTGAATTTATAACGTGCTTTAGTTAATTTAAAATGTGTAGCATAATGAAAAACAATATACTGAGAAAAAGTAACGTGCACACACAGACTGAGATCATATGTGCAAAACAATTGCATTTACTATTTTTGTCAACATTGTTTTGTGACGCTATTGCATGTTAAGTTTCCATTACCACTGCATTGTTATAATCATAATATTTGCATCCTCTAAATGAATTATCGCATGGAGAAGCAGCTATCTTAGTAAAAGTTTTCAAATTCAAAGGCTTCATGTTAACAGTGTTTGAGAATGGTGACGATAGTTTCAGAGAGATGCACACGGAAATTGGGATGGAACACCAAGACCCAACTGGAAGGAAGACCTGTAAGATTTATTTAGGATGTTTCAACATGAAGAGGTGTCTAGGACTGGACATAGATTTCAAATGAACAAGATTAACTGTAGAAAGGTCTGACAGTCAGTGCATATTATGTAAAAAGAACAAATATGTAAGATGTCTTGCGAAAAAACTTAAACAACTTCATATTTTTTAACTTGTAAGTCTATCTACTGCAAATTTGGATTCCTGAAAATCTTTGCATACTAGATCCGATATGGCATATAGCTGTAAAGTTTTGGTCAAAGCAAAAAAGCAAAGATGAAACATTTTGAAATAAATTAAACATGACCCTGTAATTGAAATAATTATCTATACCCACAGGAGAAAAGTTAGGTTGAAGAGGCAAGGGTGCTCTCATAGGAATTCAGGGATATACTGGTCTCAGAATCATTACACAAAATTAAGCGAAGTCCCTCCAAGCTTTAAGTTTGGGTTCTCTGCCAAGAAGAACGTTACAATCCATTTCTTTGATTTAGGCCTATTTCTTCTATTTGTTTTTACTATTGGTGTATGCAATTTAATTGATAATGGGTCATATACTTACCAATGATTAGGATTCTCAACTTTGTAAGATACGACTTG
Organism: Holothuria glaberrima; assembly: GCA_009936505.3. Classification (NCBI taxonomy): domain Eukaryota; kingdom Metazoa; phylum Echinodermata; class Holothuroidea; order Aspidochirotida; family Holothuriidae; genus Holothuria; species Holothuria glaberrima. The sequence goes on along the minus strand of WURT03668134.1, from coordinate 13,621 downwards.
TAAATGAACTTCAATGATTTGAAAAAAAAAAATGTTCCTTATTGCACTCAAACCAATTAAAAGATGAAACAACAGAGACTTTGCTTTACCTGATAGTTTTAAGACTCCTTGTCTAGAAATATTATGTGTTCCATTGAAAGCTGTACATGTGTAATATCCTGCGTCTCCCATGGTCACATTTTGAATATTTAATTCCTGGTCCTCATTCAAAAGTTGATATTTTCCGTCTTCCATTATCATTTCACCATTGTGATGCCAAGTGATGAAACAGTAATTGACGAACTGACAGGAAAGGGTGATGTTTCCACGCTCTGAGGTGACATAGTTCAGAGTGGAGTTACTTATAAACAAGACGGACGATTCTGCAAAAGATGAAAAAATAGTGAATAATTGAGATTAGCAGGAATCTGTGTAGGAGCTAATGTTTTCCCATTGACAATGCCAGCCCGTTAAATGTGTTTATGAGGGCTACTAGGACATCATTTAACAACGCTAATTTTAATTTCCGATGTGCTGTTAGCCTGGTCTTACAAAGGATCACATTCTGCCATTTGAATGTAGTCCGTAATGTATATGCACCGGTATCAGTCTTGCTATATCGGATGACATAATATGGTGCCAATATTATAGTTGTCAACCTAGCTACTCTGTGCACATTACCACCACAGTACAAGTGTAACGATAAAATTGTAGGGGGGACGAAAGGAGACTTAACAGTTTTTATTTTCTTGAACGAGGAGTTTGGGACCTTTAAAATGCTTCTAGGTGCGTCCCTTTTCCAAGTGGTGCTCTCTAAATCCAAAAGAGTGAAACTGGGGATGGATCTAAATTAAGACTGGATATTCGCTATAAAAGAATGAGAATGCACTTTTTGGATTGAAATCTTTCAATTCAAAGTTAGATTGGTCCCTAATATCACTCTAAAGGAGTGACTTTTCACTCTAAAGGTTTAAGAGAGTGTCCAATATGTAGGTTAGTCATCACATTTTGTTAAACTTATTTCTTGTTATTCAAATTTATGTGTTAACAAATCCGCCTTGGTCTGGAACAACAGCACGTGATATTTAAAATATGCCATTTTCAAATGTTGCAAAAACAAATTAGTTAGTCACAGTGCACGTGGGTGAAACCATACACTCGTCACACTGAAGATTTTTTGAACGTGATTCACGGACTATTCAACACATATTCTGGTTAGTATAGCATAATACCTGCGACACTACAAGGCCGCAAAGGATAACAATTTCCTTAACAAAACCGTTTTATACAACCTTAAACAATAATTAAACTCTGCTTATAGATTTTTTAAATACCCTACTGTTGTAATCATGGTGCTAGTTTTGTTGTCATGGCTCACTGGAAAAGAATTTTGGGTATTTAAAGCCTGGAAGTGGTTCAATAGTCATTTCTTTTATTTAAAGTGGAGTTAAGCTAGCTAAAATTAGCATTGCTATTAACAAAACACCATTTACAAGTTTTATCATCACACAATTAACGACATTAAAAGTCCCAGATGTGCTTTGTTTATATAAAATTCGTATTTGGGTTCCCTTATTTGTATACTATATTAATGTAAAATCATATATAACCACGGATTTTATAACTATAGAACAGCTTTCAATCAGCCTGGCGATTACAAGGCCTGCAACAATGCAAAGATCCCATTTTTAGGCATAAAAATTGTGTCTGAACACTCCAACAAGTTAGTTTCACTTTACTTTTTGCCATACCATGAACGTTATATTAGCTGCATACTTTTAATATGAGCATTTTCAAAGTAATGGTAAACGTGTGAAATTAATCCAACCATTTGACTTCCTCTCTCTCTTTTGTTTGTGGTCTGTTATTATCCAGTATCTAAGAGGGGGAATTTCCTCTCCTTACAGAGTTTACAGATTTTAAAAGTTTCGCATCTAGTTTACTTCTAGTCGCTCCCTTAGTTTGGAAAGTAGCTGTGCACAGAACGTCCGGGCAAAGGTCTTTCATTTAATTGATCAAGGTCTTACTTTAGTATCCTCTTCTGCAAGGTTTCTCAAGGTTTTGTCCCCCGAGGCCCAGTTTGATTGTTGAAATAAACCGAGGACCACCTTTCACCAATTAACAGAAGGAAGATTGTTTCTACTTATATTTATAACTTAACAACATGAGACAAGCTTTAACACTAAGTAATATATACCATAAAACTTCATTCTGTCTGGCATGAAATAAACAGTATTTACAGATGGTGATAGAAATGGTCTACCAGATGGCTCTCTGCTGCCCACCTCTGGGCCACGGCTCACCGTTTGTGAAACGCTACACTAATGTGTGTGATTTTCCTCTTATGTAATCTGAGCACTTTTCTGTCTGTTTACAAGAATCTCGATTAGCCTACATTATATGTCTAACATTTCACTGACCTGCTCAAATCACTGATGAATCAGGGTGCCTTATATCTGAGGGTATAATTTGAATTTGTTAAATAAACAGGCCTGTGTTTAACCACAGTGGTGTCATCAGTTTTCAGTTAAGGTTACCCAAACCTATTAGGCGTACCATTATCATGAATTATAATTGCTTTTACTGTGGGTGAATCTGAGACAGTCGTGTAAGTAGTTCATTAACAACATGGATGGTCTAAACAGAGTGTGCTTGTACTGAAGCTATAACAAATTCATGCTGTCAAAGCAAACTTCGGTGCTTACAAGTATCTGCTGAAAAGAATCAGCCTTAGTTTTTCTTAGTGTCCAACTCATTTAACACCACCATGGAAAAAGCTTTAAAGGGAGGATATTTGTATATAAAGCGGGGATTCGTCTATACCCAGAAGAACTAACGATTTCTTAATCAATAACAATTTGTAATATTTTACTGGACAAGCCCACCCGACGATGGGCACATCTCTGCTCACATCTGTACAGCAAACTGACCGGCAGTGAATAACAACGCCGCGAGGTTCCCATATACCGCAGATAAAGTCTCCTGTGTTGTACTTTCATTTATAATGAATTTCACTAAAAACCTGGAAAAAAATCCTAGATGTGCTACGTAACACTGTAGTAAATATGTTGTAAAATGGGAGGATAAAAGAACACATATGCAATGGAGAAAACATATCATGTTGAAAGTTGAAGTATAAGGTACACTATATCTTACCATTTTGTTGGTTGTGGAGTTGGCATGGCTCACTCTCTACAGATCTGTAGCAGTAACAGGATGATAGTAACCACGTGAAGCCAAAACACAGAAGACTCACTGTAGTCCACGACATCATTGAGACAGCAATTCCTGTTTATCGAAGAACATTACAACAATCATTTATCATCAACTGATATGGGGTGAAATGTTTCTGGGAAAGAGGGGAAGATGGGGATAACATGTAGACTGCATAATTTAATTTTGGGGGATATTCTACCGGCCCAATTGTCACTGCATAAATGTTGCGACTTCCTGCTAAAATTTCACTTTTCCATTCCCCGGTAGTATGGAAAGTGGGGTGTAATGCATTGACAGACCAGTGATGGATGGTGAATGATCTATTATGCTGAATGTCATGTATATGCAATAGGCCAAGTTTCCTCACAACCTGCATAACACCTGTTTGATTGCAAGAAGAAAAGTGAAAACCTAGTTCTAATCATTAATCAAAGGAAGCCCCTGAAAGAACTGTATACCCCCGGGGCAAAATCCCAGTTTTAGGGTAACAGGGCTAGTAATACTGTGGCAGTATTTTGAACAACATAATTAAGCATGTGCAAAGTTTCTTCACATCATGTTTTTGAATGTTCTCATCTGGCATTACACTGCATTATACTTGAATCAAGTGTTTTGAAAAACAAATAAATGAGACAACATGAAACGCGAAATCTCTAGATGAACTCTTATATCAATGAGATCATATTATGCAGCAGGGACCACGGAGACGGGGGGAGGGGGGCTGCGGGGCCAAAATTGGCTCCGCGGCCCCTGTGCAGTAATAAATAAAGTAAACACTGTGATAAAAACACAGTGAGCCACTTGGATGTAACAGAAACCTTCTAATGCACGTTGAACGTATGGCGAAATACTGTAGCCTATATATATACAAAATTAAGTTCAAGTGTTAAACTTAGAGTGTTGTCATTTTCTTGTTTGGAAAGCAATAATTTTGTCCTTTTCGTTGGAGGTTAAGGTTAGAGATTATGGTTAGGGGGCACGTGTGCAAGTTATTGGAAAGTTTCAATGCTTGACAATTCATATTTCGGTAAATTGGTCAAATCACATTTTGGAGCATGAAATGTAATAAAAAGTTATCATCAGGCTGACTAGAAAATGTAGTTTTCATTCATGTACTCATCACTCACCATTCACGCGAGGACAATTTTATCATCACGTGAGTGATTTCAAAGGTTCTATCAACCTTTATTTACACAAAAAATAACCCACAGAAAATGAATACATGGTGAACTCACTCCATATGTGTACAGGAAAGGAGACAATACTCGTCCTATTGTCAGTCTTAAGCAGTCTGATAGGACAGTCCTAGTCTGATTACCTTTTATTCTTTTAAAATTTCAGAAAAACAGTGAAAATCAGGCAAAAAGTTATCCTTTCTCATCTCTATCCGCACGATTTTTATCCCCATGCATTCATGAACAACATGACTAAACACTGGTCTATCATAAATATCATATTATGGTAAACTAGCACTTATAGGACGAGCATAATTATTTTTGTATTTTTGATTGAAGTGAGAATCTCTTGAACATTTTATCCTAAAGCAATATTTAGATGCAAGTTTCATAGCTGGCGAATTTTATTTCCTACAATGTAGGTGGCGTTCTCCTAGCTTGAATAAATAAAGTGTTTGCGTCCTTCAACTGAAGGCATGCCTACTTCGGCTAAACCACATTTGGACTGGAGAACTTTCCGCTCTACCCCACCACACTAACTACGCCATGCTGTACGGCAAGAAAGCAACGGCTCGTAATACAAACAGCACGGCGTTACTTGGCACCCAGTTATTAGAGGAGAAAGTACAAGTTTTCAGGTTAGAAGTATAAAACAAACCACCTTAGGCACCATAATGTATATGTCTATTGTGAAAAATAATCATAATCTTTTAAAAAACGGATAAAATAACAAATTCTGAAGTCTGGAGTTGAATGCACACTGTATGAAGACACATCAATCAATCGGTTTTCTTGCCGTGCAACGTATCCGTAATACAAAATACAAACCAATGTTGCCAAGGAGGGGAGGAGGCACTTTTTCTTATCCCCCATGTTGGATGTACCTCCCTGCATGTGTAACCCCCAAACAGATTTTGGGTCCGAAAAAATTATGGACAAACACATCGTTGACGCATATCTCGATATGAGAACACGAGAACCCACTGCCGCTTAATCAGTCGAACATGCGGCTAAAATTGCACAAATGATGTTCTCAAAACTACAGTTTTAGAATACACATAAAGGCTAACTTAGATTATGTAAGTCGCGGTATCCGACCCCCCCCCCCATTTTTCTTTCCTCCTTGCCCACCAATGTTCCACATAAACAGCTGCCTTGTAAGCTTGCTGCCCCCTCAAAAATATAAAACATAGTCAGGGGCCAAATCGTAGGCCTTTACAAAAACAGCATTGTAGTCGTCGGAACGACCCATCAAATCGTAGGAATTATTTAAAAACTCAGTCGTAAAAACGATGTGATAAGTCTTATAGACGACATTAAAAAAATACTTACATGGTACTGATTGGCAGTCATGGTTTTGAATTGCGAATTGCTTCATTCTTCCAACGGGGACTTGACGACAAGAATTAGTCAAATAGCACAATCCTACCAACACCAGTTGCATTAGGAATGTGGCAATTTCGCACTTGTTCCAATGTCGGACAGTGCATCCATGAATTGTCAACACCACCGGAGTACTGCCATAGCCTACCTATCCAATGATACTTGCAATACGTTTATCGCTGTTTTGAGCATTCAGTGTTTAGAGGTTACCATGAGTGTGACATGGTGTAGAGCCAGATATTTCCTGTTTAATGGTACAACAGAACAATACCAGCAGATAGACCTACTTACATATTTACCTGTCAACTTCCAACCAAAGTGGAATTCCCGGAACCGGTGAAACGTACAGTATCATTGTAAAAGGTCAATTCACTCAAAGAGTCTAAATATCATTTAATACCAGGGAAGTATTTAAAGGGAGATAGTGTCGTTTCATTTTTTCAAGTCATTGTGGTTACCAGTACGCTCAAATAAAACGAACAGATGTGTAATTCAGTGGAGATCTAAGATAAAACGATATTTTAATTTTTTTTTCAACAGTAACTGAACAACTTCCAATGCAAATTACCGTGGCCTAGCTATATGGTCGATGCTGAAGTATTCCGATGGATCAAAATTGTGAGCCCCATTAACGAAGTGAAAACACCCTCCCATGATATAACCAGTTTAAAGTACTTCTATATGGTTTGCGCATGAAATTGACAAAACTGATAACAAGTCGTCAAAGGTGGCGATTACGAAGAGCCGAGGAAGGGGAAACATGGTCCCATGGGCGTCGATCGGGGGGTAAGAATATTTGAGGAGTAGCCCATTGACTTTGATTTTTGACACAGTAAATTATTGAAAATGGGGTCATCCCCCCCCCCCAATAATGAGATCAAATCGCCGCCCTTGCGTGGTCCGTTGGCTTAGTTTGATGGGCACTGATTCTATTGCTTCCGAATATTTATTTTCAACTACAGCGCAAATTGCAGATACTTGTGGGTATGAACAGTGATGCCCTACAATAATGTTGCTGGGGTAAATTAAGACGCATGGTACTCCTTCCTTAATATTTCTTCACTCAACCGTACCATTTGCGTGGGTATTAGATTGCTTGCCTACGATTCAAAGGTCACAGGAAATCACTTTCCTGCCGTACCTACCAGTATACCTACTTAGTATCCGAAGTACATTATCAACACACACACGAACATACATATACCGTGACATTTGACTGGGATGTTTTTTTTAAGACATAGACTCCCAGTAACTGCATGCACGGGATGGAATACCTATTGTCCCTCAGTCTTCATAACATATATAGGACGGAAACATTTGCCTCAGTATCATATGAGCTGACATTTTAAACTGCCCGCGCCTGCTTGCTATGGTGCACACATCAAATTTAGAAGACAAGAAATAAATGTATACAGACGGCTATGCAAATTGCTTCCAATCCCCCCCCCCCCCACAGTGAAAACTACTTTCCCACAAGAAAGTCACAAATATATTGCTCGTAGAGGATGTCATATAGTGACTTCTATTCATGACTTAAGCTTCATTATCACTGCCTATTGGTAACACATATTGCTACAATGAATTTATTCCTCGTTTCGTTTTTATGCTCAATTAGTGGGCAGTTATGATCAGTGATAGAAATCGGGGCTCTCACGACACAGCAGAATGGTATCGCGATTGTCGTTTCCGAAATCATCGCGATATATCGTAGTATCGCGTATTATCCAACGAAAATTTACCCTGTGAATGTATTCAATCTGGACACTTAATACATTTCAAACTCTCAATTGCTTGGTTGTTTTTTAACTATTCCGTTTATTTAAGCAACATGACATATATTTGAAAACATGAAAAACTGCATTCAAACGTTTAGGTACCGTTAAAAAAATGCAAAGGATTCCTTTGCTTCTACTTGCTTCTTTTTTTTTTTTTTTTTTGATATTGCGATACTTAAAGGATGTCCAGTACCGTATCAGGGGAATTAGTATCACGATTATCGCGATTATAGATGAATCATGACAGCCCTAATAGAAATGTTACTCCCCGATTCCTCAATTTAGGCTTAGACACCTCTGACCCCTCATGTTGTCCTTTTTTCTCTGTTTTACTTTCCCGTTAAAACGTTATACAACTGCAGCTCTTTTGGCCAACAAAGGACATTGGCAGGACGAACCCCACATTTGTAGGCCTATAGGTCAGCTTGGCCAAGTTTCCTTTACCGTCCCATTCGGACTGTGGATTTGGAGCCGGGTGGCATTGGGTGTTCCCCAAGAAAGCTTTTGTCACCGGGAAAATTAAAAATTACTGTTCTATCAATGCATTTCCTCTTATCTCGCCTCTTAAATATATCTTCACCCCATCCCTGGTACCTTTCTTGCCTACTTTTCATTACCTTGCCTTGCTGCGGCCTTGGTCAGGAAATCTTTAAATAATAACCGTCGCGAAAAGTTACTATACGTAACGGCCACAGGGTCATCTGTTCTTGTTCTTTCCCCACATTTTCAAGACCTGTGAAGAAATATGATCTAGGGGCTATAGGCTGAGGCGCAGGGCTACAATCAAGGTCCAATCGATTGTGAACCTCGGACACTTGGACAGGGTACGCGTCTCCGACTTAGAATTTACTCTGGTGACGACTCGTAAAGCTATCTGTCCGTTTAAATAGCCTATGGGTTATTTCGAACGCACGCGAAGCCAGGTTTATCGTTGTACTGTACGACGAAATGTCAAATATATTAACGTCTTTAAAGTTCGGATAATTTAAATTAACTAATACTTATACAAATCCTTTCGTCATTTTAATCCTGAATATTTCTGTGGCAAGAGCAGGGGCACCTCCATGGCATCATTTAGGCAGGGGTGTTTGTCTTAGCTCACCATTTGTCCTACGCCCATACAGTATGCATAGTTAATAAGAGCACTATACACTCATGCCCCCAAATCTGCCCCGCTTATCTTCCCCCATCCCCTGCTTTTAGAATCATGGCAATGTCTTTTGATTTAGGGGATTTTCCTACAGCGAAAAAATGTCGACGAAATCGAACCTCTGTTATAGTGGGTGATCAAATAAAAACACAATATTTGTAAAGTTCATCCATTGAAATTCATGACTGTTTCTTATATCCCTCCGGCTGGAAGTCAAAGGGCAACACATAAACGTTACCTTTAAAGGATTTCGCTCCTCTAAGTGAGCTACGTCCCCTGAAGCTGCACGATCATGACTTAACTGACCAATCTCTCGACCTCCATACTTTTACAGTTAGGGGCTGTCATGTGCGTGGGTCAAGGCTACACCTACGTGCAATGTTGACCACTGTAGAACTAAAAGCATTGTGCCCATCTACTAGCCGTGTATTGCATTGAACGAACGTGCCACTATATTAGGTTTTTACAGAAGAGAGCTAGATTTGATTAAATTGCGCATAATGAGCCAGATATCAAACCTTATATCTGAAATAAACACCAAAACCTTTATATTAAAACCCGTGTGGACTACTTTTCCAGTATGCTTCAATTACGAGATCCTTAAAATACTTCCGAGGAAGAATGCCATCCATGGGGCACAAACATAACTAGACAACCTTTTCGACAAAACCATTGAACTTGTTGTAAGTCTTCCATGCGTTTATCACCTACAAACAGCCCAAGTTTGTTAAGGACAAACAATCGTCACCCCAAAGTATACTTTTTGTGTGGGGGCATCAAAATTGTCAGTTGGTGACTGCTCTTTGATTGACATCAAACTTTGAAAATTTAAATGACGCAGAGTAACTTACATCCCCCGCAATGCAGAGAGAATATTTAGATGACACATTATAGCCCTTGTATGCTCACCAGGACATGGCCTGAAGCAATAAAATAGGTTTGTGTCTGCACAAGAAGGAGTTTTACACAGTTATGGGAGGAACTACAAGTGGCTTAGTTGGGAGAATTGGAACTGTCTGGTATGACGAGAATTGCCCTTTAAAGCTCAAAACTAGGGAAATGACAGCAATACTTGACAATACAAAAATGTAAACCTTTTTACTTACAGGAATGAGTCATACACCACTGACCCTGGAAGTGCCGTTGAATGTAACGGGGGTCAGCTTTCAAGATGAGTCAGTATAACAGCGATGAAAAACTACCGCAAATATGACAAACCGAAGTGGAGTCTCTGACACAGACAATCCCGGAGGCGTCCTCTTCACAAGGGTCCTGTGCATAACTGTATCTCTGAATTATTCAGTGAACAGATTTTATATAGCTAGCTCATATTTTGTCGCGTCATGGACCGAGTGATCAAAATGAACAGCACAAATAAAATGGAATAAAAGAACCACCACCGTCTTTTCATTCTAGAAGCCCTTAACTGGTCTATTTTTAAATATGGGTGTTTTGACGTCACACAAGCCTGCATAGTCGAAGCCAAGAGCGGAAACTCCTTGTCCCATAGTATTTGCTTAGCATAGAAATATAGGAATAACAAACCAGGTGAGTACTTCCGTCTCTGTAAATTCTCCGTCATGAACCCCCGATCTTCTGGGAAATTCAGTTTAATTTATAAGTCTAGCCTGCTGTGCATCCTTTTGCTAATAACAGCTATTTAGGATATATTGAATCACAAACTGAAGTTACAAAATGACTAATCATGAACTTTCTGAAGATTCATCGTTCTAACTCTTTTTCAGGTTGGGACATAAACTAAAGCGTGGGTTTATGCTCCCTTAAAAAAGCAATAATTTGGGAAGAAAATATTTTGGTCAACTCATTCGAAAAACCTGTGAAAATACAAAAAAGACACATTTCTGATAGGTTTATTTTTTTAATTAGCATCTTCATTTTTAAGTGTCCTGGGCAGGTCCGTAGTCAGGAATTTTGACACAAGACACTAAAAAGGGTGAATCGATTAAGATCATAATTTGTAGCCAGTGGCAGACGCAGAGCCTTATGTGATAAACTGGTGGGGATAAATTTGCCCTCGAAGCCAAATTTAATTTGTGAAAAGGTGAAAAGTCAGTGTAGGCATGTTAAACAATTAGAATGGGGTTGAATATATCCCACCATCGTCTCGACCGAATTTCCGCTTATAGCCAGTGGTGCCACCAATAAGTTCAGTGACTCGTAAAGATTCAGTTCACAAAGACCTTACGCAAGTAGCCAGGACCATAGTGAGAAGCCGTTTACTAACTTAGTACATCATCCACTGTTTGTCCTCTAAAATGACGTCAGGTCCCTCAAGTACATCGTGACGTCATCGTATAAGGTCTACAGTCATCTCGATAGGAATCTTACTCAAAGGTTTTGATTAACTGGGTAGATATACGACTATGTAGTTATGGCCACAAAAGTTTACATTTGAAAGTGCTGGTAATGTTCATCACGCAGACAGCAGCAAGTGTGTGAATTGCCCGCCAAGCGCCATCGAAAAAATATTAACAGGGAGTTGTTACAGCTCCCTGGTATTATAAAACATTGACCATGTTGAAAGGCCGGTTAAAATTGCGTGCAAGCTCAGCACTCAGACACTGTCAACTTTTGTCAAGTTTAGTAACAAATACCTCGGTCACGATGACGAGTCTGAATGGAAGTCCCCATCTGGTATACATGTATTTCTGTGTTTCTTCATAATTACTGCATCGAAGAAGAGGTGTTGCAGAAAACAGAAAAGTAGAGTTGTAGGTTCGTTTCGGTACTGGTAGCCATGCAAGGAAATACTATCGTAATAGATAACGATTAATACACTTCCATCATTTAATCACAAACACCATACATACCCCACTTCCTTCAAAACTTGAGTATCTTAAACGTCTTTTGAGATCATTTATATTTTGTGGGCCATATTCGCTTAAGGGCATGTCCCTCAATACCCTCGGCGCCAATAGGTATTAAAATGTTATTCCTAGTTTTTCAATAAACTTTCCAAATGGGGAGGGACACAGTAGTCTGCAGGGACATTCCCCCGTGCCTGCACCTGCCTGCGGGTCTGGATGAGGGGTTGCTTGAGAAGATAATGACTTAAAGTAACTTTCGAGTGGTAGTTTTTACATCACAGGCCAACTCCAAAGGCTTTGTATATGTTGTTCTTTTCTGTTGTAGCATAATCTGTTAGTGTGCCTTTACTATACGGTGGTTTCTAATCAGAAGATTATTTCCAAGTCTCATATGTAAGCTTACTAAGCTGTTATATGTAGTGGTCGTCGTAATGTAAAGTGTTGAGCAGTAACGGATCCAGGATTTCTCGAAAGAGTGTGGAGGCGAAGGAGACTATCGCCACTCAGAAGTAACTTAGATTACACGACATTAGTTCGTGTAATCTGTATTTTTAAACTAATTCTAAAAGGGGCAGATCTATCATGAGTCCGCACTTGAAGGATATTCAAAAACAAGTACTTGTTCTCACTACAGTATGTGATTCCAGGTAGAAGAGTGGACAATAGCCTGCAAATCTTAAAGATTCGCGTAAGCCGATATAAGTTTGAGGCTTACGTGAAAGACTTACAATAGTAGCCCTTTCCAACTCCCGGCATTATTGCCGGGTCTGACGGGCGTATGTCTTTGGTCTCCAAAACAGGAAGCTATTTCGTAAGTTATTTCGATCGTGACCGTTGTAACAGCAGAACTGGCCGTATGATGTCATTTCCATCTGAACTTGTACTGACTGAGGCAATTCTTAAAGCAAATAGCAGGATATCCTATCTTACCCGACTTACTTTTTTTTACTACTGTTGGAGAAATAGCTACGTAATACTCAAGCTTACACTGAGAACATGTGATCATGTCAAGGCTACTGACATCAAAGTCACAGCAGTTTGACTAAAGAGAAGATTCTTTGATGACGGAGGTCTTTGATGAGGAGACTAGGTGTGGGTACAGGTCAAATTAAATTTTTAGGTACATGGAATGGTAAAGGAGGTATGCAGATTCACTGACATACAAATACTGTTTGCAAATATCAATTAGCACCGTGTTTTGGCCGGTGTTTAGCGAAAACGGTATTGAGGTATGAGCTAAGATATGCCAATATTTTGTTTACTGAAACATCAGTCACTTTTACAGTTTATGAAAGCTAGGAGGTCTGCATCTTCGTAGGCTACAGTGGGCTTATTTACAGTAGGTCTATTTATTATTTAAGTTTTAAGGAGTGGCGTAACCAGGATTTTTCAATAGGGGCGCAACTGACTAGTGTGCCAGGGAAGCTCAACTCTTGCGTATTTACAGAATACACGAACAACACTCTACAAAAGTAAATATTTGTCGGTCTTCTTTAAAGGTGACAAAAGCGGCGAGCGTCTGTTGCCCCTCTGTCCACCTCTGTTTAAAAGGCGATTCGAGTAGATGTTACTAATTCGCAGGTTATTCAAGACGCGGTTGTAGGAAATTGTCCGGGGTCCCAAACTCCCCTTTCTCCTCCTAAATCCATGCTTGGGTCAAGTAAAAGCTCAACTTAGAACGAACATGTGAGAAAATGACTAGAAATAACTTCCAGCAATAGGTAAGTTTAAAGGTCTTATTCAGAGGCAAATAAGGGTCTTGCAATCGACTCAAGAGTATAGTGGCAGGTAAACTAGATTTTTATAATATTTTTCTACGGAGAAAACTGAGCGGAAAATGGATTTTTTTTATTTTTAATCATTTTCTGAAAACTTTACTAGTTTTGGCCAAAACTGAAACAATAAGGTCACGTGATATCTTCGATAGGTCAACTGTGACGTCACCGGCCGGAGTCGGGTCGAGCTAGCGTGAGCGCGAACGACATGCATACACCGCAGTGCAGCATGCAGCGTACTAGTTATCTACAGTAGCTAGAATATATATTACTACAGGTCTAACGTTACTGCTACTGTGCTTTTCACCTGCATGGTGATTTGAAATTATGAAGAATTGCA
>WURT03668123.1:0-17595 GCA_009936505.3 Holothuria glaberrima | reverse complement strand
TTTTTCTAGGGTGTTAAATTCGTAGGGTAACCTCCTCCGCCGGGATTCCCCTTGAATTAGTGGTGTGCTACCTAAAGGGATGACCATTGATATAAGTTCAGATTGCCTGTAGATATATGTTTCAAAGTAAGTTTGAAATGTAAAAAAAGTAAGTTTGAAATGTAAAAAAGGTCTTCTTGTGAAGTTTAGTTGATTAAGCAAAAGGTTTGCACAATAAAGCTATGCAGATACAGTACTTAAGCACCTCGTACACATACTGTAGGCTTAGAGTGTACTGTGTAAGTTCTATGTGAACACCATCATATATAAACCAAAATGGCTTTATACTCATTGAAAAATTGCTAGACTGTCAAAATACTTGTTCAAATGATAATGGTAAAAGCTAACATGACTCTGTTGCAAATTAAAGTCTATTCACTGTTGCTTACATGTGCAATGTAACAAGAAAAAAATCTTTTATAGATGCAAAACTGTCAAAACAGTATAAATTAGAAGAATTGAATAATCACATGGTGACACTACAAAAATGCTATCCTCCACTGAAAATCAGAATATGAAAACAAACCAGAAAGCCAAGTGATTCCTTATGATATGAAGTTAATTTTAGTACTACAGTATGGTTTCAATACATTGACACAGTTTCACTGTGAATTTACTTAAAAATGAAATTACTTATATCTAGGTACACCAAAAGTTAAAAACTCCATGAGCAGAGATCAAACCATGTTTAGAAGCCTTTCACAGACTAACTTCTGGTGAACTCAACACCACCATAAATGATACAGATACTATCCCCCAAATTTAGGGACACATATGCAAAGTATGTGGGTAATACCAGGGAGTTGTTACTTTGACACGAGATCCAATTTAAAATGTAATTTATTCTAATCCTGTTTGATTGGATTAAGAGTGAGGAGATAATTATTTTATGACAGATCATAGGACTTCAGAACCTCCACTTCTTTTGTCTAATACAACTGATACTTCCTGTCCCAGGCAACCTTTGTCAACAACTCTACTACGCTGACAACAGGATTATCGGGAACAATGGTTTGATGTGTAGCAAGTTGCCAACAGCCTAGTAAGCGCCAATGTTTAAACATTCAAAACGACTGTTTTTCGTGACAAAATCTAATGATCCTAATGATAAAAGTACTGCTTATGCTATTTGCAAGAGGGTATATGTAAGTGTTGATTTTTCATCAATTTGCACATTATTTTGCAACTTTAAAGTGGTGTATTTGTGTTCAATATGTCACAAGGAATGACAATGTGGTGTTTTTAAAAGGGGCACAATGCGCCACAAAGGCGCAAAATAATTTGCGACTGAAACAGCTGGCAATGTTAAATAAATGGGCAAATTTTCATGTGCCGCTCTTCAAAATTTAGCAGACCACACGAACCTTTGTGTTTAGTTTCTTTAACTTTTATAAGCCTAATATATCTGGAAGAGAACGACAAAAAAAAAAAAAAAAAAAAAAAAAAAGAATTACTGTTGGCAACTAGCTACTGTAGGTTCAAAGGAAGGGTTAAAGATGTGTCTCCTGTCAAAGTAGCACCTCCCTGGTAATACACTACATGTTTTTCTTTTAGTGGTTTTAGTGGTTATGAATTCATATTAAGCATTTATTACATGCTTAGTATGGAATTCATACAGTTTTCTATCATGAGACACCATGTTTACAATGTTCTCACAGTTTGACCTGGGGCATATTCCACAGAAAAATGGGCATTGAAAATGAAATCTGTAATTGACTGATTTCTACAAAAGCTTAACCAATTTGGGAAATACACATCTTGAACCATCAGAAAACTGTATTCATTGTATTATGCTTTTCCTCATTAAGGAATCAATAACAACTGTAACTAGTAACTAAGTGATGAAATTTAGTGTCATGGATCATGGACATTACATTTTTAACATATATTTTGCAAAATAAAGTTGAAGATAAGGAAAAGGCATGCAGTATTAGTATTTTCCATGGCATCTAAAGGATTCTGTGAATAACATCTTGTCTCAACATCATGAGTTCAGTTGTGTGATATTTAATAATGTGATAATTTATAATACTGGATTGTCCCATAGGTGACATTTTTTTAATGAATTTTTTGCTTTTTTATTTGGCACAACTACATGTACATGTATACTAACTTTATTTTAAGGATTTTCTCTAACTTCTTACTGGTATGCATCCCTGACTGTATTAAAAAATATTTATAAATTGCCCTAATATAAACGAAAGAAGATTGTCCCGTACGTAACATTTTTGTAAGAAATTGAAATGGCTAAAATGTGAATTAAATAATTGAAACTCACTCAGGAAAAGTGCTTACACAGTATATAGGATGTTGATATTAGTGTTTGAACCAGGTAGGAAATTTGTACCCGGGTACCTGCAGCGTAATACCCTTCGGTTACCTGGGTGCCTGACCATAACCTAGCAATATCTGACTTCAGTGCATTGTATGCACATACAATTCAAGTACAGTATTGTTTCGTTATCTGGTATAGGCGCGGCTTGATGTACGGTTAGATACACGCATCGCAGGGACTTAAGTAACTGGTGATTAGTGCAGTTAAACAAAAGTAAGGTACAGAAACAGACTAAAACAACTTTATTTCAACTTTATCACGAATGAGATGATGGGAAAAACATTTTATAAGATGTAATAACCGTGCCATTTCACCAAGATCAATAGCAAACCTAAGAAAAACGCTACCCGGGTAGTCATTTTCTAGCTGCGTAGTAATATCTTCATTGGGGTACCCGATGCAAACACTAGTTGATATGACAATTACTTTCCTTTCATTAATTAAATAACAAGTTTAGTGAAAGCAAAACTGGAAATTGCCCAAAAATTAACTTATTTTCATTAAAAACTTGACATCTCTAAGGCAAATGTAGCAGCAATTGAGATTTTTCACATTATCCACATTTCATTGTGTCCAATGAGTTGCAAAATTACTTTCAAAACACTTGTATAATAAGTATTATAAAGCCATGGAAATAACAGTATTAAACATGTCATGGACAGGGCAGTTTTGTCAGAGATAAGACATGTACAATATAGAGAAGTGTGTTGTATACTGTGAACATACCCTATAAAGGTGGCAAAAAAATGTATTGAAAAATGACTTAAACAATGAAGGGCTAATTTTAGAAAAATTATACTAAAATGCTACAGTAGGGAATATAATGAATGAAAATAATGCTGTCCCTTATGTGACTAATTTGCAAATGTCCCATCTGGGATGCAAGTTTTATTCTTTGTAAATGAGTATTTTGTTGGACATACACTAATTTTTGAGAATAAAAAATGGTGCCAGCTCAAAGGAAAGTATTGCCTGTTTATTCTCACAGTTATCCTTCTTGAGATATTGTTTACAAGGTTTTAACTTTTGACCTCTCATAATCCCAATGACCTCTGATCTCCACCAAAAACAATAGGGTTCATGTACTTAACATGGGCTATGTACTGTACATACTAAATATGAGATCCCTCACCATTTCCCCTCCTTAGATATCATGTTTACAGACAATTTGCAAGAGTTTTACTATTTGACCTCTGTTGGCTCCAAATGACCTTTGACAAAAAAGGATAGCAATCATCTACTAACTATGAACAATATGCATGCTAAATATGATATCTCTTACTTACCCTATAGCTGAGACATTGTGTTTACAAGGTTTGCATGGTTTGACCTCTAGTGACCGAAAGTGACCTTTGACCTCAACAAAAAAACAATGAGTTTTAGGATATGAAATTAGTCAAGGTTACCCTTATTGCGATATCGTGTTCACAAGCAAAGTATCACATCACATACACACATCATCACCATCACATAGATTCCTTTTACCTTTGGCAAGGCCTTCAGCAAGGAATCAAAAATGGAAACTTTTTAATTTCAGTTAAACAAATGGCAGGTTTGTTTCTCATTTCTTAGACCTTTATATCCCTACCATCAAATACAGTACCAACTGTTAAGATACAGCAGTGGTGGGCCAATCTCCAGTATCCAATATCAGTACTGGCTAACATTTCCTCTTTGCATCCTACGCTGTAAGCCAATATTGTTACATTAAATAATAAGAAATGCCTAAAGTTAACTACTTAGCTACGATTTCTCTTCCTTTATACTTCATACAAAAGTTACCTTATTTTGAGAAGTTTGACTATACACTCAGTCAGTTCTAATATTTCACCTCATTAAAAAGACACAACACTTAATACCGAAGTGTGTAGTGCTCAATAGTCTATGAATAGTACTCTATACAGTATTCTAAAAAAATTTTATGGGATCAGTACCAGCTGATACTGAGAACTGAAATACCACTTTCGGTATAACTATCGGTAGTTTGTCATAACCTTACCTGGAAGAAAGGGACAGGATAACAGAAATGACAGCGTTAATGTTACAATGAAATCCAAAGTTCTTGCCATTTCTTAAGAAAGAGTCAGTTTTGAGGTTTGAATGATTTACACTCAGCAGAAGTATATTAAAATATCACGAAACTTTTAAAAGATAAAATTCCACCCGTTCCAGAGTCTAATCCATTTATATACACATCCAAAATACAAAGAAGCAGAACTAATTTCTATCATTCCTGAGAAAGTATCCCTCTCAATGACATATGAAGATTGATCCTTGGTTAATTTTTGGAAACTAACGATGATCCAATATATATTTAATGCTACTCAATAGACAAAACTTTGCAAGGGCAGAGCAAATGAATGCCTTGTCTAACCTACTGTGCTATAAAGTGCTGTGCATTAAACTCCCCTGGCATATATACTGTGCACTTATCATGTTCAAAACACAGTTCAAACAATTTTAATCTACACATTCTGTATACAGGGTGGAACCAGTTGACGTATTTGTTGTAGAGTGAACTTCAAACTCAGTGGAACTGATAACAGTATTAATCCATTTCCCTCCCTCTTGAAAATGCAATTCACTGATTCCAAAGGTCGTGACGCAGAGTACACATCAGGTTTTAATGGAAAAGTCAGGTTTTTAGTAAGGACTTAGATTTACACAGAAAAAGAAAACACTGTGCTGTGAAAATATTAAAAAATTGCATAATGCATTTCCACATAGGCTAATTACTCTGTATCTTTCACACTATCCATTTTATGAATTACAGTAATTCTGACCTTCAAGAACACTGTTCAAAAGTGAGAGAAGCCCCCATAATTCTTGGAAAAGACATTTTGGTATCATTTTATTTTCAAGAATAACATTATAGCTCAAATTTGCATTCCTTTGATTTTGTTTGGTTGTCAATTCACATGGTAAGCATGCAAGTACAATGATATTGGACTGAAAATGCCATTGATTGTGTGAGATCTATTCCTGTGTTAAGAGTTTGCCGTGATTCTTACTGTCAACTTTTCAGTCCATTACTGGATACTAATCATCTGAACATTTTTCCAAAAGTGAAGTTTGCCTTAAATGGTAGGATAACCTAACAGTCATTGTAATTTTTTCTAAGTACTTAACAGCACTCAGGAGTGTAACCTTCAAGTTACTCTGATGGGTAATTGACTAGTTCTGCCAAATTACGCTAAATTCAATTCAATCAGATGTCATAATAAACTACATTATCTACTGTGCTAAATCGCTAACAAGATGGACTTGTTATCAGTTGCAACTATTGTCACCATTTGTGCTAACTTCTATGATGACAAATTTAATATCAAATCTGCTCAGCAACTTTGTTTTCCCTGAATCTTTACAAGAGCAAGGACGTGACATCCAAATTTGTAACAAGAAAAGGAGGAAACAAGAAGCAGATAAGTTTTGACAATATGAAGGTGAAAATGAGGACCTGCCAACTCTTGTCGCCTGTGATGTAAATCCTGTGCCACAGTTTGAGGTTACAACATTATGAAAACTGCAGAAATGCATAACCAAATTTCTGCCCTTAACTCTGCTATGGTGTCATGTGAGCTGTTAGACATTTTGATGCACCAAAAGTATTTGAATCTGGATGAAAGACTTTCCTCTATTGAGAAGAAAGTTTCCACTAAAATAAACTCTACAGGTTATGATTTGTCTCAGATAGCTAACCACAATGAAAAGCCTAACAATTATACTACTAAAGTTAGTCATTGAGCAGTAGCAACGGAGAAATCTCAGCAACTATCTAGTGAGGAACTTGGGAACTTGAACAACAATTAACAGTAGATGAAAAGCCTAACAATTATACTACCAACATTAGCCATTGAACAGTAGCAATGGAGAAATCTCAGCAACTATCCAGTGAGGAACCTGGGAACTTGAACAACAATTAACAGTAGTTTCCCTTGGCAACTGTGGACAGCAGAACTATCAACTCAACAAAGAGTGCACCTAGCTGGTCTACCACTGTTTGGGATGGTGGTAAGCTGCAAGTTCAAAACAAACAGAAATTAAGAAAGGAACCATTGGTGGGCAAGGCCAATGTCACAGAAATTACATCGGTAAAGTGACCAGAAAGCCCAAAGGCTTAGTGATTCCTTGCCATAGAAAATGTTGGGACTTTCTTGGGAAATTTTGCTTTTCAACCTCTAAAGACCCCAGGTGACCTTTGACCTCCCCAAAACAAAAAGGTTCTTCCTCCAACCATAAAGCATCCATGTACCACAAATGAAATCTATCCAGGTTTCCTACACTGAGAAATTGTGCTAAGAAGGTTCTCACACTTTAACTGCAGGTGACTCCAGATGACCTTTGACCTCCACCAGAGACAATAGGGTTCATCTTCTTACCATAATGCATCCACATACTATATATGATATCTATCCAACCTTCCTACCTTGAGATATCCTGTTTACAAAGTGTTCTGCTTTTGACCTCTAGTGACCTCAAATGACCTTTGACTTCCACCAAAAACAATAGGGTTCTCCCTCTCAACATACAAAATCTATCTACCAAACATGACAGTCATTGCTACCTCGAGATAAAAGTGTTCACAAGCCATTTACAAGGTTTTTGCAGTTTAACCTCTGGTGACCTCAAATGACCTTTGACCTCCACCAAAATGAATACCCTTCTTTTTCACATGACAAATCTATGTACCAAATATGAGAAGTGTCGGTCATTCCTATCTCGAGAAATCATGTTTACAAGGTTTTCGGCTTTTGACCTCTGGTGACCTCAAGTGACCTTTGACCTCCACCAAATATGATAGGGTTCTTCTTCTCAACAAGACAAATCTACATACCAAATATGAGAAGTGTCGGTCATTCCTATCTCAAAATATTGTGTTTACAATGTTTTCAGCTTTTAACCTCTGTTGACCTCAAATGACCTTTGACCTCTACCAAAAACAATAGGGCCTTTCCTCTCAACATGACAAATCTATATACCAAATGTGAAAAGTGTCGGTCATTACTATCTTGAGATACCATGTTTACAAGCTATTTACAAGGTTTTCGCAGTTTTACCTCTGGTGACCTCAAATGACCTTTGACCTCTACCAAAAACAATAGGGTTCTTCCTCTCAACATGACAAATCTATGTACCACTTATGAAAAGTGTCGGTCATTGCTACCTTGAGATATCGTGTTTACAAGCTAAGCTGTCTCACACACACACACACACAACACCACCATCGCATAGATTCCTTCGACCTTCGGCAAGGAATCAAAAAGGTGTTGCAAATGTTTCTGTAAAGTGCTAGGTTTAACCTGACTTTGTAGCTCTGCCATTCAAATGCGACAGTGTTGGTTAAGATCTTCTTAAAAGGAACTTTTCCTGTGTTACTATCAAAAAGAATGTGATTATAGCTCTGGTTAAAACTGCTTTTGTTCCAACTGTCTGTTTGAAGACTTGCTGCACAGAAAGTCAAATATAAAAATGAGGTATCATGTATAACCAACACCCTAAGGGTAATTAATGCCAATCATTTCATCAAGGCTTTAGAGTCTGCCTTGATGACTACAGATCCCAATATTCTGTGCACTTTTGTTGGTAGCTTATGGGTAAAATAAATTAGGGTACCAGTGGTATAAAAATGTTTTAAATGGGAACTGTCTTGTCATTTTTATCCACATGGTCATTGCTGTGCTTTTATTTTGCCATCATTAAGTTAATTACATAGTTCACGCAAAATTTGCATTGTGGAAATAAATCTTCACAATTTTGATAAAAAATGAGCCAAAATTAGGACATTTTTGTGCAAAAATTATGACATTAAGAGTTACCAATTAAAAAGCTGGATTTTCCCTATATTTTAGGCTTTCCTTGTTCAGTTTTTGAAACAAAATTGTTGAAGACATATCAATTGTGACCAAAAACATCTGCTTCATAAAAATATTCACATATTCCCAACAGCACGGTTTGGCAAAAAAGAGGTTCCTCCTGTAAACTTTGGTGTCCCCCTTTATACGAGGAACATCTGTTCCCTTTTTACAATAGTATTGTCTATATAAACTACTCCAATTGTTTATAGTTTTATGAGTTTTGATGCCTGGACATAGCTTTATGCATGTAAATAAAAATTTGTCCAAGAATATTTCAACAAAAAAGCACAGAAAGGAATATTTTTAATTTCCACACAATGATTTGGTGTCCCCTAAAAAGTTTGTGTCAGAGATGAAAAAACATATTCTCCAAACTTAATATGTTTTACTTTTCTAGCTAAATTATTATGTTTCCATAAGGCTTTTGACATACAATTTGTAGGAGTTTGCCAACTTTTTGAAATTTTGAAATAGCAGGTATTTTCAGTTTGGTGCCCCCTCACCCTGTTTCCACGAAGGAACCCATGATTTTGCACTGTGAAATTGACATAAGATGATGAACAGAGTAAAAAATAAATTTTTGAGAATCATATTATTCAAATCATTTTAAGGAAACACATAAATTATAAGAAACAGATCCACACATGTTTTTAATGTGATTTAAGTATTTTGGTGTCCCCCTTTACATAAGGAACCAATATTTTTCCATAAATAAGGCCAATTTGAAGATGTACACAATTCCTGCACCTGTGAATGGGACTAACTCAACATCTTTTTCAAATAAATTAGCATATGTTACAAATTAAAAATGGTGTCTTATAGAAAATGATAATTCTTGAATTTAGGCCTAAAAATGTGATGTCATAGTTCGGTACCCAAATTTATGGAATCACCCCTATCTAAACATCCATCACCCTAAGGTCAACACTATCTCTCCAGTGAGAGAGTACGTTAATCTTATGTAACCTTTTTATAACCCAGTAATAACCATACCAACCAGGATCACTCAGTTCTCTGTCTCTCATAGACCACATTTTGGTCCGATCACCAAGGCAACAACAAAAAAGTAAATCAATTAACCTATTCTGCAACGTAACTGATCATCTGCCAAACTTGTGTTTTATCAGTGACACTGGACTTCACTCCAACACAAACAGACCTATGACAATTAGGCTTACACTGGTCATAATTTTGTGATGCTTGCACAATCCGTCGAATGCATGGACTTAATTTCATGTCTTGTATGCTTGAAGTAACCCTAATGATGCTTACAATGCTTTTAGGTCCAAACTTAATTTTTTTACATGATGTTCCTTTCTCTTGCCTTCGGCAAGGAATCAAAAACAAGCGTAACCTTGGGTAAATGATTGATGATAAACTTTATTTTAAAACTCATATTGACGAACTTTGTAATAGTCTCATCAAATACATTGGCACTTCTTATCGTCTATACAGAAACTCAATCCCACTCGACATTACTATTCAGTTGTAATATTCTTCTGTGTATATACTCAAAGATATCTTACTGAATGGAAATTGATGGTGTGGCTAATGCCTCCATCTTGAAACTTATACTAAATCCTTCAGAATAGAATTCTAAAAACAATAACCCTTTTCATACCAGCCTCATCCTACCAATTATCTGCACAGTTAACTACAGTAGGGGTCCTTAAGAGATCTTCAAATTCTTTAAAAGGGTACTTTTATAAATTTGTAAAGAATACACTGCCTCATGTTTTTTGTCACATTTTTAACCCCAGAATTTGGGCATACCCTATAAACTACACAAGGAGTAATGCACTATTCTCTCTCACCAGGCACAATTCTATGTACACAGGAAGCATCTTTTGAATAATTACTGTTTTAAAGTATGGAATGATCTTCCTAAATATAAAGTTTTCTATATCGTATGTAATTTTTAAAAGGAAACTTTAAGCATGGGGCCTACTTATTTGAAAACCACTCTGCTTGAGAATATGCCATTCTTGACCTTCCTTCCTGAAGCATATGTTTTGTTCTTGTTTCGTGTTTTCTTTTTGAAGGGTAAGGTGAGTGGGTGGGAATGGGGTTTTCATGCTAGATTTTCTTTTCTTTGTTTTCTTGTAAGGTCACTAGCTAAGGTAAACATCTAATTGTTTTTCTAGTGTCCTGTTTACTACATAATGTATTGTTTCTTTGTTAATTATGTATCTATGTTTAGACAAAATAAATGAAATGCAATTAAACAAAATATATTGAATGAAAACCTCCAGCCAAGTATTGAACAATGTTAAAGTCCTAATAAGTGATAACCTTTAAATCAGGTTTTGCCTCTTCACGTACATTTTCTGATACCTGCGATTAATGACAGAAATCATCCAATTTCACTATATATGTACATTCATGAGCCTTATATGAAGTTATCTCTCAAACTATTGATTGGTTTCTCCAAACATGTGAATATTCATCCTGCCCTTCGAAACTTGGAACTGTAACATTTTACAGCCTTCTCACTTTCACACAGTAAGTCAATGGATCTTTTTCACTGAGTGAGTTTTAAGTGAGGGAAATCACACACTAAAACTCCATTGACTCTGTTTGTCGGAAGTACATGGTGATCAGACTTGCTGTAGTCAATTTTTTGTTGAATATTTCCAATTTGTGTTTGTTGTGAATAGTCAATAGTGTACAGTTTTTAAGCAGTTCAACCAATTCTTGCGAAAGTTTTCAGAAGTTGGTATTGCTAGTGCAGTCAGTGTGGGTGCAGGAGCACTACACGTCCCCTGTGTGGGCAAAAGTCCCGGCTGCTAAGCTTAATCAACTTTGCTCTGGCCATATACCATCACCAACTGTCTTTATCAAACCCTGGGAATTTGGCCTTCACAGAACACTCATATCTTTATAACAGAGTAAGAGACCTCCAATAAGAAGTCTGGAGGAAAATTATTTTTTAAAACTGTTCCCTTTTCATCTATAATAACAACCTTTATATAGCATACACAAAGTGTAGCTTCATGTAGGAAATACACAGGGGCTGACCCCTACAGAAAACAAACTAGTGAATGCTGTAGATAAAATAAAGAATGAAAACTACAACATTTTTTATTTGCCTTTCATCCTTTAAAAATGCCAACAAAAATAAGTAGCTCTTGCTGGCAGCAAAATGACCTATCAAACTTCTAAGGGTGCCATATTTTTCTAAAACACTTAGTGAGTAGATAAAAGAAAGAATAAAAACTACAACATTTTCAATTTGCCTTTCATCCTTTAAAAATGCCAACGAAACAAGTAGCTCTTGTTGGCAGCAAAATGACCCCTATCAACTTCTTAGGGTGCCATAAATTTTTCTAAAACAGTTAGTAAAGAGCCGTCCTTAAAAAAACTAAAATTTGGACTCCCTGAAGTCTTCTGTTTAATGTGTACCAAACTGTCTGATAACATCTCTTATTAAAAGATAAAGAGACCAAACAAAAGGACACTACAGTATTAACTATTTAGAAAAGAGTGCACAGGGTGGACTAAGAGTAAAGACTATTAAAATGAGACACAAAGCCATGATGGCAACTAAAATGGCCATCATTTTAGGATAAAGTACATAATCTTAAGTCTAAAGTCTGAAATACAACTATACTGTACTTAACCTCATTCTAAGGTGAGTGGTGGCAGTATACACATATATACAGTACTGCAAAAGTAAATCTGCATGGTAGTACATGTACAAGGATGACTTCCTAAATCTTAAGAACAGTAAAATTCTATGTTTTATACGACAAAATTCCCCTCACCACCTTAAAAAAAAGAAAGAAAAAAAGACAAAGGATAAAAATACAAGTGCAACCATTCTCAAAAGAAGTTAAGCAGTTACAAAACTCATGATTTTTCCAATACTTCTCCAAGCCATGGGAAGCTCGAAAAACTTGAAAATGTCTTAGTATTAAGTCTCTACAGTATACTATTTTTGTCAATGTTCGCACAGTATATCAATAACATTCTTTCCAGCTACTGTGACACTCATGAGAACAGGCCTAAAACTAGTAGCCTATTTCTATCATTTGTTTCCTGGAAATGGGGAAATTTTTGTAACTTTATTCTTCAGAATTGTAGCAGATTTCTTCATCTCTTTTCTTAAGGCAAATGCACTACAGTAGAATGAAGTCGTATTAGATCACATAACTACACTTAAAAATTAAAGGCTAACTTGATGGAAATCCTAACTCTAACTTCTAACCCTAAACCTAAGGTGGTTCCCTCACCTCACTTCCAACCCATGAAAATCTTAGCCTAATCCAAACTCTACAATAACATCTAACAATAATCTTAATCCTTTACTGTAGCTATAGCTTTAACCCTAAGTACTATAGAATTTTGGTGATATAGCCCACATTCAGTCTGTTGAACCTTCCATCTATAGGGAGCCTACAGTCTTTAGTGGAATTCTCTGTGGACATTTTTTTAAAGTGGACAACTCATTACTCATTCAGCAATGAGTCTAGTACACTCAACCAAAATTTGAAACAGTGCAGGGTTTGAAAGTCCCAGGTCAAAGCAACAAAATTTTGTACTTTATTGCTGGCAGAAATTTCAAATTCTTGCAATGGAAATGCAAGGATAATTTTTGTGCATGATTAAAACATTTGACATACTTTTAATTTGACAGTGAAACATCACATTTTAAAAGGGAGAAAACAGTTGCCCCAAGTTATTTTAAGGAATCTGCTAAATCCTACAAATACATGTCCTCTTTCTGTACTTCTCACACATGCACAGCCTTTCATTATGTTTCTGTATAAAAAACAATGAATACTAAAGTTAAACCAAGGAGATCAATTCTGAATGAATTTAATAAGTAATAACAACATTGTCACATGGCAGGAGTCATTCCTAAATTAGGATGATGGGGGTACACAGTGATGCTAACCCCTAGATACTATCAACCTTTGATAATGCCACACTACTTAAAGCATGCATGATTTAAAGAGGAACTTTTTTCCTGACAAAAATGATGGTGCCTGTACTGCATTTACCAGGTTGAAAATGCATATAACCCCATGTATACCCCAATGTGCTATAGGGGCCTACTGTAAGTGATCAATGTCTTCCTGAAGTTTACGTCAATCACCAGAAGTCATCATAATATGATAACAGGCACGTGCAGTCATCAGCTAAAAGCCTGACATTAGAAGTAACAATGTTAACAATACAGTATCATTAATATGTGGCAATAAGAAAATCAGTCCCAAGACAGACCCCTGGGGGACACCAGACATAACCTCCGCCATGGAAGACTGAGTTCCTCTTACAGTACAACAACAACCTGTTTGTGATCGATACGAAATTCATCAACCCACTGGAGAATCTGTTTTGAAACACCAAGCATATAGTTCGGTCTCAAGTAATTCATGAGGAACAGTTTCAAAGGTTTCTTCAAAGTTCAAGACAAACGTACCAATTTGTTTATGAAGCTTACAGTAGTTATCACTGGCAATGAACACACAAGTTGTGTTTTGCAACTGTGAGACTTTCAAAAGGCATGTTGGTTGGAAGAGAGTTAGTTATTGGTTTCAAAATGATTCATGATATTTGAAGCCATAATATGCTCCACAATTTACAGCAGACACAAGTTAGAGAGATTAGCCTATAGTTACATGGTAGAGAACTGTAACATTTTTTGTAAATGGGGCAGACATCAGCTATTTTCTAGTCTTCTGGAATACATACATTTGTAAGGGACTGCTGAAGGAGATGGCTTAAAACAGGGGCAAAATCAAGAGCAATTTCTTTCAGTACACATGGATGGATACTATCAGGCTCCACAGCCTTGTTTGGTATTGTAAGACCATGTAGCAACTTTTCAACCCCATACATGGATATTGTGATATCACCCATTCTATCACAAGAGGATCTGCAGAATGGAATGATATTGAACATTGAGGTGAAATCACACCAGAATACTGGTTACTTAGCCTAGAGCAACAGCTTTATCCATAGCCTATCATTTGAAGCCGTCTTATTGTTTGTCTGAAGAGGGGGCATACTTATATATTAGTCCTTTTACAGGTTTGTGTACTACATTAATGGTACAATTAACCTACTCTGTACCATGTTCCTTGTTGCCTACACAAAATTTCCAGTCATTAGCCAAAGTGCTAGAAAACTGGCATTCCTCAAAGCTTAAAGGTCCACCCACTATTTGATTATGGTACCATATTTTTCATGGAAGATTTTTGTCATTACATCTATGCTTCTTGACCAGTCTTTCTTGAAATGGAGAGGAACAAGAAAGGAGAATTTCAAAGAAAAAGTTGAACATAACACTTGGTACTGTATTGCCACACCATTTTGGAGTGCCCATGCAGTGACATGCTATGCTATGCTTCAATGTTTGTTCTTCATGTTGGGCTATGATGCTTTTTTTGTTTAATGTTGTGTTAGTATGTTTATTATAGATTGGCCACTCTGTTTCCTAGTTCCAGTTATATGTTTTTTTTTAATCCATTATCATGGTTTTTACCTTAAGCAGCCAATGACTGATATAACATAAGAGAAAAAAAAACAACTTTAAACAAAAGTATGTACGGACAAAGAAAAAACAAATTGTGTATTTCTACCTCAGGAGTCAAACTATGGAATTCACTTGATGACAGTATTAAACAATGGAAAACCCTTTCCCTTTTCAAAACAAGGTACGCTATAAGCAGAAGTTATTGTCATCACAAAATTGTCAAGATTGACTTAGGTCTCCTTTTTTTGGTTATGTAGAAAATTTCTGAATGAGTGTACTAGCCTATTATCTTTAGCTTTATTTCTGACTTTTTTTCTTTCCTTAACGTCCTTTTGTAAATTTCTTTTTTTTCTTCTTTCCTTCTTTTTTCTATAGTGTATTCTTTTGGTGTTATTACACAGTATATTGATTTGCAAAGTTTGTCATCACAATCTCTTTTCAATTCATCCTGGAAATTATTTATGTAGGGGAAAACAAGTTATAAGTATTTCACTTCAGTTTTCTCCTTTTCCATCATATTTCAAATATGTTCAAGACAAACTTAAAATTTGTTTAATGTAAATATGTATATTATATTTACCATTGTCTGTCTGTTACAGTATGTGTCGTGTACTTCAAGTGGATAGAAATAAACTGTGTCATTGTCATCCTTGTTTCAACTTGAAGCTCATTACGTTTGTTTATGATGAAAAATAAATTTGGATTGAATTGAACATGACCACCTTCAGTGCAAAAAGTTTATAGGACTGTGGTAGCATCCAGAAGGGATATAGTATGTAATACTGTAGGCCTATTGAGTTTAAAATCTGACACAATTTAAGGAGATTTTAAAGTTTATTTTAGGAAGTCAGATTTCTAAGCATGAAGGCACTATGATGTGCCACTTAAACGAAATTGCCACCATTTGTCAACAAGCGACAAAACAAATTCAGTGAGTTTTTCCCCCAGAACACACCAGTGACGTGTTTGCATGCATATTTTTTTTAAGTTACAATAAAACAGTAATAAACTGATTTGCATTGTTAAATGACAACTAGTTGAAGAATGATCGATTTCTGTAAAAAACCAGAAAGCTAAAAGGCTTAGTGATTCCTTGCCTTTGTAAAATATGTTTTGTAAACTGTGGTTTGGAAATTGACAAGAGCCAAACAGACACAATACATTCACTCAACATGTGAACTACTTTCTGTTCCAAGAAATTCTTTCATTCCCTTGTACTGGAACCTTCTTCACAATTTTTCTTGAAATTGTGAGATCTCTTGAACTAGTGAGCCTACATGCCAACTCGGCCCAATGCCAACTCGACCCCTATGCCAACTCGGTCCTGTGCCAACTTACCCCCATGATGCCAATTCACCCCCATGATGCCAACTTCCCCCCATGGTGCCAACTTGCCCCCATGGTGCCAACTCGCCCCCATGGTGCCGACTCGCCCCCATGGTGCCGACTCGCCCCATGGTGCCAACTCACCCCCATGATGCCAACTCGCCCCATGATGCCAACTCGCCCTCATGCCAACTTGCCCATGCCAACTCGCCCCCATGCCAACTCGCCCCTATGCCAAGATATACTGTTTACATTTACAAGGTTTTTGGACTTTGACTTTTGGTGACCTCAAATGACATCTGACCTCCACCAAAATCAATACAGTTATTTCTCTTAACATGACACATCTACACACTCAAGATATCATGTTTACAATACTTTCCCCCTATGCCAACTCGCCCCTATGACAAATCAGCACCATGCCAACTCGCCCCCATGCCAACTCGCCCCATGCCAACTCGCCCTTATGCCAACTCGCCCTACACCAACTCGCCCCCATGCCAAGATATACTGTTTACATTTACAAGGTTTTCGGACTTTGACCTTCGGTGACCTCAAATGACCTTTGACCTCCACCAAAATCAATATGGTTCTTTCTCTTAACATATGACACATCTACACACTCGAGACACCATGTTTACCATTGTTTTCGGCTTTTGACCTCTGGTGACCTCAAATGACACTTTGACCTCTATTGAAAACAATAGTTATTCTGCTCAACATGAGAAATCAATATACCAAATATGAAAAGTATTGGTCATTCCTATCTTGAGATATCTTGTTTACAAGCCGTTTACAAGCCATTTACAAGGTTTTCTGCTTTTGACCTCCGGTGACCTCAAATGACCTTTGACCTCCACCAAAAACAAAAGGTTTCTTCCTCTCAACATGACGAATTTACACCCCACATATGAATAGTGTCGGTCATTCCTATCTCAAGATATCGCGCTTACAAGGTTTTTGGACTTTGATCTCTCGAGACCTTGAATGACCTTTGACCTCTGCCAAAAACAAAAGTGTTCTTCCTCTCAACATGAAGAATTTACATATCAACTATGAAAAGTGTCCGTCATTCCTATCTCAAGATATCGGGATTACAAGGTTTTTGGACTTTGATCTCTTGTGACCTCGAATGACCTTTGACCTCTGCCAAAAACAATAGGGCTCTTCCTCTCAACATGACAAATCTACATATGAAAAGTGTCTGTCATTCCTATCTTGAGATATTGTGATTACAAGGTTTTGGGACTTTGACCTCTGGTGACCTCGAATGAC
This sequence comes from Holothuria glaberrima, assembly GCA_009936505.3. NCBI lineage: Eukaryota > Metazoa > Echinodermata > Holothuroidea > Aspidochirotida > Holothuriidae > Holothuria > Holothuria glaberrima. Next base: position 284 of record WURT03668123.1, on the reverse strand, counting down.
CTTTGACCTCTGCCAAAAACACTAGGGTTCTTCCTCTTAACATGACAAATCTACATACTAAATATGAAAAGTGTCGGTCATTCCTACCTCCAGATTTAGCGATTACAAGGTTTTTGGACTTTGACCTCTCATGACCTCAAATGACCTTTGACCTCTGCCAAAAACACTAGGGTTCTTCCTCTTAACATGACAAATCTACGTACCAAATATGAAAACTGTCGGTCATTCCTATCTTGAGATATCGCGATTACAAGCTAAGTGTCACAAACATACACACACGCACA
>WURT03668122.1:0-37269 GCA_009936505.3 Holothuria glaberrima | reverse complement strand
CACTGATGAGATCTAACAAGATCGAAACAGTTCTGTCTGCAGATTGAGTTATATATATATATATATATATATATATAATGCATGAAATCACGTCGAATCGCAGGGCACACTCCTTTCAGGTAAGAAAATGCATGTCCGGTACACCGGTATGGAACCGGTTGTTTTGTTTGACAGAAATAATTATGTATCTCATTTTACCTTCAATAGTTATCCATGCATTCCAATGTACATCGCCATCTTGACATGAGTATGAGCCTTCATCAGTTGGAGAGGCATCGTTGATCGTCAAAGAATAATTTCTTGTAGACCGGCTAATATGAAAATTTTCATATTTCTCTTTCTTTGTAAATTTTTCTTTTCCTATGAAAATAATGGTGTCTTCTTCGACATCTTTCCATAGAATATTCATGTTTTCCTCCATAGAAACGCACTTAAGAAGGATGTTAGACCCTACAGAGTAGGAACCGCTTTCAGGAACTTCAATAATGGTACTCCACACTAGATACAAAGTTCAGTGATGGATAAAAAATGTAGAATACATGAAATTTCCACATGATCTACTTTTGTGAGATTTGTTGATAATGCATTTCATACAATCGAGACAAATAGCAGCATTTCACAAAGGATAACAGGCAGAGATGGCAGCGGGGGCACACCACCATTAGCTGTTCCATTGACTTACACACTATTTCACTTCTGTTACATGCCCCGTATAGCCTTGTCAAAGTTCAAAACTCACATAAGCTACCCCCCCCCCATGAAAGCCAATAAGTTGGCCTATCATGGCATTACAAATTTACCATACCGTGACACGTTTAGATTTTGAGCTACAAGGGGGGGGGGAGAGTTTAGAGGGTGTACACCCACCCATATTAATCCACAAAGTGACGGAAATTACCTCTTTTCACACCAATTATTAAAACAGTCTAAATCACCTTCTTTCCATCCAAATTTGGCAACACTCATGCATTGACATCTCCTTTTTCATATCCATAACAAATCTGCCACAACTGACCAACTTAACATGAGTAATTTTAACCTAAAAGGACCTAAAATTGACGGTATACTTTTAGCACTACTTTCCTCGGCAAGCCCATTTGTCTAATAGTGGTGTACCCCATAGAAAGTTATTTCACGCAAATAGGCGCGTATATACATAAATTCACAAGGGGGGTGTGAACTATTTTTGGACCACCTACATTTCTTAGAGACCGACTCCCATTGACATAGTTGTAAGATCCGAATTTCCTAGATAATTACAAGTCACAAGACGGTAGTAATAATCATAGGCGCACGGTACCCTTCCAATTTGGGGGCAGAAATTTTTTTGCTCGAATCTCATAAAATTGCCCAAAATTCGTTGCAGTTCAGGTGCATAAAATAGACCACTAAACGACTACATGTGCGCGAGGCGCGCAAAAAGTTTTGCACATTTTTCGAGCATTCGATCAAAAATTCGGGAACTCTGTAGAAAATTCGGGCAATCTTTTCACATACACTTCATCTCTGCCGGAATTTCAATTTGAGTAAGGTATTAAATGTTGTCCATGTCTGGTCTATTGTTACAAAGGCATACTGAACTGGATCTGAGACCGACTTTTTGGCACTCAGAGACCGACTTTTTGATTTTCATCGGGGTGTGTCACACCCCACACCCCCGTATTTACACCCCTGCACTCAAGTCCTAGTTAAGCCGTAGCCAAGATCAATCCTATAACACTATAACTGCACTATAACTGCTACTGTTCCAAAACACGAACGAAGTACATGTTTGCCTCTAATGGTCGGGTTTTTCAGTTAAGAATAAAAAAAAATCATGCAAAATCTTTTTTGTATAGACTTACCATGTGAAAGTATTACAAAGAAAGCGATAACAGCCAGTGCGTCCATTCAGTCTAAAACTACTTGAAAAATACAGAATAAATTGAAGAACACTACAGTTCCATACAAAGACAAGTACTTTGTGTTTACAGTATTTTCAACTGCTAAAAGAAACTTGGTTCTTATATTACTAAGAATGTTTCTCATGTGATATGGCAACCTTTTGTCATACCACAAATATATACCATATTTTAAAATTTACTTTCACAGTAGAAGGAGAACAAAGGAAGGATTTATCCGACAGTGAGAAACTTGGCGCGTTTGTGAATCCACCGTGAGTTGGCGATGAACTGGCTTTGAGTCGGCTTTTAGTCGGCTGTTATGAGGCGGGAAAAACAAACATGTTGTTCAAATTCTCTTTTGTAGTAAACTAATTGTTTATGAGATTTGATCAATTGTACTTATCCACCAATGCATTTTTTGCTCTGTATGTCCCTATTAGATTAAACAAACGAAAAAGTAAAATGGCAAAACACTTACAACCTCGGATCCAAAATAATATTGTACAAATTAAGATTACTTATGAAAATTTAAATAGGTTACCTCCTTAAAAAGTAAACAAATTATATAAATGTAGTTTATTCCACGATCGTATGTCACTGTGTGCTACCTAAGCTTCAAAGTATCATTTGTTCAAATTTACTCATTTAGCTGACCATGAGTACTTTTCTTAAATTCATTCGCTGATTTAGATCATGTTGACCTGTCAATCATTATTTAGTTAGCTACACGTGTATACTTACGTCTTCAATTCATAAATACTTCTTTCACCCTATATGGCCATCCAAGATTGCGATCACCACTGAAATCATCCGGCCAAACAATCTTTACCTTTCGTGCGTATAGGTAAGGAAACGTTTTGTGTGTACTATATTCACAAGGCAAAATAGACGCAGTAATATGGAACAGAAACTAATATGCTGTATACAAGCATCATATTAAATGTTGGAAACTGCAGGACTGATGATGTTCACACGATAGGCTATCGAAACTGTCCTCACTTTACCAGTGTCCTAGTTTCATTAGATAATTGGTTCATGCTTTATTTAATGAATTCAACCTAATTATTGTTCTAACGAACTATCATTTTCTAAACACTGTGAGGGTTATTATGTCACAAGGTCCTCAGCCTTAAACCTACAAGGCCACGTGCTTAAGTATATACAATAGACAATCTAATTTTCCTTCGATCGAAAACACTTCTCCTTAATGGGAACGTTATTTCATGTAGTAAAGGATTGCAGTCCTTTGCCAGAGTAAAAGAAATGTTTCTCCCAACATGATACGGTAAATCGTTCGTGAGTGCACTTACAATTATAAGAAAAAGTGAAACTACAACTATAGCTTTAGTTTGAGAGTGTGTACAGCATAACCCGAATGTAGACCATTTGACAATCAAATGGAGGCAAGTAATACATACTTCGTAATGCATCCAATTATGAAAGGGTTGGCATTCGTAACGTGAAAGACAAGTGTTTCAAAACTGAAATATTTGTTTAAACCGGTGATGAAAATTTACACGGACACTTCAGTAAGCAATCACACAATTCTGCAATTGAAATATTTATTACTTCATAAAACCATTAATGTCAATCAATAATTCATAAATTTTCCAAAGCATTTCACACTGAGCCTAGAGAAATTTTAGCGAGCGCCTCTGTTACTTCCCCCTTCGGATATCTTAAATATTGAGTAAGTTTACCAGCTTCATGTCTCACACACTTTCTCTAGGTCTTTAGCATCCACGGATGCAGGATTTTTAACAAGGGCGTGGACTTCAGTTTTGACATACGCCGAGTGTATCGACCTATGGAAGAATGCAGCAACGTTTTCAACCCGGTGGGGGCACCGCTGCCCTCGGGATATGCGCACGAGTGTAGGTTTTATCAGGTTAAAGCTACCAATCACAAACAGCCAAAAAGATGGGTTTCGTTGGATTTTTAATTTACCATAACTTGATGACAGTAATCATTTTGGCAAAAGTATGTTCCCGTTTTGAGATGAAAACGACTCCATTTTCCATGTGGGTTGCCCAGAATTTGACTCGAAAGGTCTCAATAAAAACAATGGCCTCGGGTATTACAATTGAAGCCATCCTTGCAACAATATATGATTGGAATGTAATTCAAATATGCCTATGACGGCAATATGATGATAGTATTAGCATTTGATTTTCAATTATGAATTTTATGAGATCCTTTTGTGTCAACTCCTGAGCTTCGAAACGGGAATGTCTTCGTTGATGGATTTGATGCTATTACTGTTCACACCGTGTGGATGCTAAACTAAAGATATTGCGAGTCTAGCAAAAGGTTTCAAACATATTTCTCTGTTGCCGAGCTAGGTATCATAAATTATATTGAGGAAAGTGAAAATACTTAGAATATCACTTTAAATCTTTTTAAATAATATGAATAACTTAGTGTCTCTTAAAATACTGCTCGGTACAGAAATTAAGTAGTTTGTCTTCCAATCTTAATGAAAGAAACGTTTGTAATGCTTTACAGTTTTAAATACATATTTCAACGATCTTTTCAACTATCCCCACGAATTTTGTTTAAGCATCATTTGATTGGCAAATTTAGATATCGTCACCGTATGGGACATGGACAATGTGGACCCCTTCCCTAAAAATAGGAGCAATGTCTAAGATGTATGAAAGTGTTCAAACTTTTAGCTACTTGTGTCGGCTTCCCAATAAATCTTCAATTGCATGACTATGCATGATTGGCAAATGTGGGCCCTCCAATGAGGTAACTTAGGCGCGTATTATTAGGCCTACAACTTACACCAACAAATGAAAACTCAATGTAGACTTCATGCGCTAACGTCACGCGACGTCATTTTGGAGGTAAAACAATAGGGAGCTTTAGATTGCACGACACGGACGTCGGCTACGACGTAATGACGTCATGTAGTAATAATGCGCATGCGTCAACGTAAACTTCGCGTTGTCGGTGGGATTCTACACCGGGAGTCGCTCGATTTGGCGTTGTGGCGAGAACGGCAACGTGAGACAGCATATGACGTCATATGATTGTGTTGCCATGCCGATTGTCGACTGCAACCGCCTGCAACTCTTCTGAACTAAGCCGAACTTAAGATGGATGTTATCTAAGAAGGAGATCTATCGAATTCGGTAAGTTTAAAGGGGAATATTGGCCCTGTCTATGACTAAGGTATTATAAGTTAATTTACCAAACTCCCATACTTACACTTTTACGGAAATTGACTCTCTGTGTAAATATATGATTTGAATCACATGACTATGAAAAAGAAATGTATATTAATTATTTCGTGACATTACATGATGCGTAGTCCGATAAAAGCTGTCTGTGGATGTGACGTCACGAAATAATTAGGTTACATTTCATTTTCATAGTCCTCTGATACAAATCATATATTTACACAGAGTGGCAAATTTTTGGTTCCCTCCGACCAGAGATGGAGAAGATTCTGCCTAAAACTAAAATAAATCGGACCGTAATGCGGTCCGAAATCGCTGCAGTGTGACCCGCGCTTAACGAAGAAGTCTATGAACTTCAAGTCAGTCATAGCGCGTTCATATTCCGTATAATTATATGTAATGCCACAAGGAAGAAATAAACTTCTTCTTGCAAATGGTATTTACTGAAGAGTGATACTTCTTAGGTTTACACTGTTCCAAAATAGCAAGTACTAACATGTGGTATGGCATTCGTTTGCCTGATTGTTTTCAAAACGACTGAATAGGGATCAACACTTCCGCCCTGATATTTTCTCTCCATGAGGAGTCAGCGCGCCCTTTTAAGTTTAGAATCTATGCTTATAATATCTTTGCTCTGTGGCATCATATGCATAAGATCTGCTTGCGAAATTTTCGTCGCTTCATTGTTTTGCCGCCAAAATGACGTCGCGTGACGTCAATGCATAAGGTCTATACAAACAAGAACCAGGCAGTTGCCAGACCTACGGCATCTGAAACGTATATGAATTGCCTTGAATAGCTTCGACAGTTGCAAAGCTTCAAGCAGACTACACTGTATTTGCAAGCACATGCGTCGTGTTAATTTAGCACCAGGGTTTTTCAATTCTTAGGGTTTGTATCGCGAATCAGTGCGTTATGAAATACACTTCACTGGGGTTTGTTGGGTGACAGAATCACCTTGTATCTTGACAAAGTATGCATTCAGAAAAGTTGAGATTGTAATGTATTAAAATGACACAGATAAGCCTTGCCAACATGATTCTTCTTAAAATTTTAATATCAGTTATCGGCACCTAATCACAACTGAAACCTGAGATCTTCCAGACCCTAGCTGAATCTTTTATTTCAAAGAAAAAGTTAAAGAGTGTCTTTCTTCCATAACACTGCGTTTTACAAGGTCCAGTGTTACAAAGTCTTTGCTTTTAGGCTTAAACTACACTTGAACAGTTTAATTCACTGAACATCACACCCTTGCCAGCCTGTGGCCAAGGGGGGGGGGAGCCCCCTGAATTATTTTTCGCCCCCTAGAGAGTTTCATGTTGCCATTGAATTAATTCATTTTTACACATTGGCCCCCTGAAATTTTTTTCGTTCTCTTGGAAACCAGCTTGCCCCTTCAGTAAATTGTCTGGCTACGGGCCGCCCTTTGTGTTTATGCCATTTGATGTTCGACTTGTAGGCTAAGGTAGGCCCATACATGATGTCTGACACTGTCATCAGTCTTCAAATGTTTCACTGTGATGAAATGATTCTACCCGACGAATGAGCTCGCTTGAGTCCCTGGCGACACGAACTCACCATGCTACCAATATTTGAAGGGGTTATTTGGGAAGTTTAATAGGAGCCATAAAATTTTCCCTTCATATAAGTATTTTCGTTTATTAATATCTAGCGCCCCCACACTTTCGAGTTACCTTCACGATACACTGAAGTGGTCACTGCTCACATTCGCATGAAATTTCACTGGGAGCTTTTGGTTTCTTTAGACTGAGCTTTCAAAATATTATCACAAGCCTTCTAATTAAGAGTTATATGTTTGGAGTAAAGGTTACAGGACAGTAAACATTCTAAACTGCGTGCAACGATCTTATCGGATGATGTCATGAACGCAATCTACCTTACAACTTTAACTCTTTCAAGGCAGGCCGACGATGCGCCCTCCAAAGTGGGGGATATGCCACCACGTCCAATAATCTAAAGGCACCCAAGGTGATGGGAACCCCACGGGAGCTGGCTTCAGAAGCCTCCTTTTGCTTTTCCCTTGTTATCTTTCCCGTTCTGCTCGAAAAACACTTCTCGGCTTCTACAATACCACCTGATCAGACTTCAACACTGACAAATAATTGATAACTTTTCCCAACGAGCGAGATCCAAATTCTTATAAGAGACGCTGTCGAAGTTCCAGTGGTAAAGATGGTACACACATAGGTGAACGAGGCGGGGAGAAGGGGGCAGACTGCCCCCTCCAAAAAAAATTCTGGGGTCCAAAAAAAAAAAATTCTGAGGTGGAGCATTCGCGCATGGAATAGTTGAAATTCCGGCAGAGTTGAAGTAAAAGTTAAAAGATTGCCCGAATTTTCTACTGAGTTCCCGAATTTTTGATCGAATGCCCTAAGAATGTTCAAAAGTTGTCGCGCACTTCTCGAGCATGTAGTGGTTTGGTGGTTTCTTTTGTACACCCTGAACTGCAACGAAGTTCGGGCAACTTTTTGAGATTCGGGCAAAAAAATTTCTTCCCTTCGAATTGGAAGAGTCCCATACGCATATGGGTACACACATATGAAAACACTATGTAAAAAGAACCGACTGGCAAGCTTTGATATGAGGGCAAGGAAGCCTTTGATTGTTTAGATATTGTCCAAATATACAAATGCTACAAAACTGACAAGTCTTCAGTTCAATAAAAGAATTGTGTTAGGTTCGTTACCCACAGCCTTGTACATCCATGTACACAGGATTTATTGACCCCGCCTGTAAGGGTGGCGTAAGTTTTGACAAACCACGAGTGCAGCGACCTGTGGAAGGCTGCAGAAATGTTTCCTCAACCCCAGGGGTGCGCCAAAACGACCACCTTCTCTTGGATACTAGTCTAAATGTAGAAGGGTTCGACAAGACAGAGCTACCAATCACAGAACAGCCGAAAAGCTGGCCGTCATTAGATTTTTTAGTAACTGTATCATGACGGTAAAGATTTTGGCAAGAAGTCTAAACATTTTTAAGCAACCAGGTATCTCATGTACTACACCAATCATTCAGTGACGTCGCCAAGGGGTAGGAGCAGGGGGCAGGGCACGTTCCCCCCAAAACTGGCTGTGCCTCCCCCCCCCCCGTGTGCCCCAACGACATTTTGGGTAGGAAAAATAAGCACAAACACACCATTCACTTATATGTCGATATGAACAGGAGGACCCACTGCCACTTAATCACTCAAACATACGACTAGAATTGCACAAAATGTTCTTAAAACCACAATTTTGCGGCGCGTTTTGCGCGCATCTGTTTGTTTAATTGTACGAAGGACTGCCACACTGGGAGATTTAATGCACAGCTATTGTTTCAACATTAATTTTAAAAGCTATGCGACTACTGCTTCCTCGAGTCCTCTCCGTTCAGTACAATTCCCATATCGATTATCTTTTAGTCAGATCTTATGTTTGAAAACTGTAAAAAAAATTGCTATTTTCATTGCCTTTTTCAACGCGTGTCTAATAGATATGTGGATAATTAAATAGCTTTACTCTCATAGCCTAACGTCTGTTTATCTTAGATATCGGTGCCTTCAAATTTGCATGGCGCAACTTTGTTCTCCTTTATCCTCGCCGAGGTGCAGCTAAGCACCACACCAGGGATCATAAAGTGGTGGTACCTCCGAAAGGAGTGAAAGGATTTGCACAAAATTTTCATAGGCTATGATGCTCAAAACCAGATTTTTCTGGCCACTTCGCGCGAGCACCAGGGAAGGTTTCAGCAGGAGTTACCCACCCTTTTTCATTTATTACTGAAGAAAATGCAGAAATATATATTTGTCATAATTATAATTTTGAGGTACCCAAAGCCCACTGAACTGTATTCAAGCGTGATTCTTTTTCCACATTTTTCCCGCTAGTCCCGGATCTGCAACTGTCAGATGTACCTTGGTTGCTCCAATTTAAGGCTTCCCCTCAGTGGCATACCAGGAGGGTAGTTGTCTCAACATTGATTCCCATTGGGCAACATGAGTAGATTTAATTTTAAGCTCAGTGCGAACATTAACACGACCCGCTGCCCCCATTCACCCCCCCCCCATCACTGAATCGTTAGTGCGAGTAAGACTAACACAATGGTCAAATTAATTTCTATTTTTATGGCCTGTTTAAGTGTTCTGCAATGACACTTTAGAGATAGTCAAATACTTTGTTCTAATGGTCACTTTTTATAAATATCCCAGAGCTTCCGCATGGGATGCACCCCTGGACCCCAATGGAGTGTTGTCCCTGGACCCCACCAGGGGCCCACTGTGGGCTCCTTGGGCTTAACGTCTACAAGGGAGCGCTGCCCGTCACTAAGATGCCTACAGTGACGCCCTGTCCTTCATTTTGGTGTGCTCTCACACGACCGACTTACAAAAGTCTCAAAATTATGAAACATGTTTAAAACCTTGCGACTCTTGCTATCATGGCTTGCCAGCTACGACCTCTTGCAATATCATCAGTTAAAATAAGCTGAAAAAGGACTTTATAACCATTTCAACAATTACATAGGCCTCAGCTAACATAAACTTAGCAGGCTAAATCACGTGACCATTGGAAATGTTGACTTTACAGGATCCGATAAGTGAGTGAGAGGTGATGAGCAACTTAAGCCTCTGGGTACTGACATTTTTAGGTCTTTTTTTTTTTTGGCCTTTGTCAGGCCGCGACACTGATAGTTGTTTGATGAAAGACTTCACACTGGAAATTACTTGGGATTTAGCCCCACCCCACCTCAGCCCCCGGCCCTCTCCCGGCCCAGATGGTCATTCTTTTTTGGATCTTCTCTGACATTGAATACATAGGAGGGATAAGGTATACATCAGATAACACCAGGCATTTAGCACTCATGAAAACTCAAGTTCTTCTGGTAGAGACACTTGTTAACGCATCAGTGAGCGGGTACACTATACACTCTTGAGGACGATATCGTTTGATAATAATAAATCCCCATATGTAAATGGAACCTTCTCTATTGTAGTGTTGATCCAAAAGTCAAATTGACTCACTTTGCATGGACAAGTACTTTGTGAAAGCGGTGCATTTTTAAGTTTCTTATTTCGTGTGACCTGCGGTAAACAGAAAGCAAACATTTACTCGGACGAAATTTATACATCGCATTTTGCGATACAGGTTTCCTTCTCATTTCCCCCATCTTGGTAATAGAACATTCTTTCAAAGTCAGATAGCGGGCAACAACTCCGAGAGTCCTGTTAAATTTATTTCATTTACAAGGTGAGGACAACCTTGAAAGAGTACACACAAGACGCAGCTTTACGTTGTACCAGTGACACACCCCGGCGAGATTTTTATACCACCGCGTTGCGTTTCTATCTGCACTAAGTCTGTCGAAAAGGAGGAAAAATGGCCACCGAAACGGATGACACATCTCTCAACGCACTCGACATCATCATTATAATTATCTACTTCGTAGGAATTCTCTTAGTGGGATTATGGGTAAGTAATGTAGTAATAGCACGGTCAGCGCAAACCTGTGTTACGACGGTATGAATAACCTAGTTGGTATAACTAATGAGTAATGTTGCTTCTTTGCCAATTCTACCAGAGCTCGTCATCAGTGGCAGTGGCGGAGCAAGCAAAATCTTCATGGAGCCTGGAGGCTCCCGATACATTTTTACATTCTTGGATTTTCCAGTGAGGGTTCCTAGGGGATGGGCCTTTCAAAGCCCCCCCCCCCCCGGCTTCGCCAATGTTTACCGTATAACCGATGAGTTGCTATTTGACAAATAGCAACTCCCTGGTATAACTATAAGTGAAAGGTCTCAGGTACAAAGTTACGGAAGTCATGCACTCCCTCTGGTATTTTCTGAATCTATAATCGCTTCTCGACGTTTAGAGATCAAATTATCTCAGTAGTTCGCAAATGTTTTCAGGGGCTTGGGGCCATGGGTAAAATTTTAGAAATTTCCAGGGGATTAGGACAATATCTTCCGACTGACTCACAATTCGGTCTGTCGGTACATTTGCTGATCGTGTCGGTACATCCGCCGACTGTGGAACTTAACAGGCATATCGTTTATTTAATATGCTCAGAAAGTATTCCATATGGCTCTTCATCAGGTTCGTAGGCAGTAAGTTCTGTAACAATTCTTTCAATAACTTCAAAAAATTTTCGCGCCCTACTCGCGCTTTCATCTGCAGTTCTATCTAGCTGTAACGCCTGCCATTTCCAACATACTGGATTTATTCAACTTTGAAGGTTCCACAAATATTGAAGTCGTGATTCAATAGAAACACGAAAATAAAACGTTGCGAAATTCTAACGTGTTTTTCCTATCTTTTGGAAGAGTCTTCAACCTGACCATCGTTGTAAATATATGTTGTAAGGAAAAAGATTTTTCAGTTTCGTCTGGGAGTCTAACTGGGTAAGATGAAAAATGTACTCCACGAAGAAGACCATGCAGTCGCACCATCAAATTTCTTGGTTTACTCTTAAGAAGGGCAGATTTTTTAATAAAAAGCCAAGCTTTTTCAACTTTTCTTAAAGAAAACCAAAAAATGAAATCTTTTTCAATATAATCCCAAATTTTGTCGGCGCGGTTCGCGCGCCTTATATCTTGCGATCGGCATCATTTCGGCTACCTGTTGCTTCTATCGGGGCTTAGAGTAGCTGGCCCCAAGTCAGGGCTCTTGGCCCCCATGTCGGTAAATCCAAGCACCATCCCTGGATGAGCCTGCATGCAGTTTTCCTCTGGGCAATGAAGTATACCCCCCAAATATTGAAACATTTGGCACCATTTTGCATCTGGCCCTCCTCCTCTTAGACTCTTCATCAGGATAAGAGAAAAGTTTTAGGCCAGATATCCCCACTTCCAAAATCAAATCGACGCCCCTGGTTATTGGTATTTTGTAGTTTTATGAACTACGAAGTTAGTAGTTTTTAGCATAGGGTCAAAAACTCCAAACTTGATAATTAAGTCTAGAGGGTTGAGAGCATGGGAGGGTGTTTGTATGTATCCTGCGGGACTGACTGGAAGCTCTTCGTTAAGCAACGGATGAAGCTAAAGAGATGCGCTACGCAGGATAACATCCATGTTGAGAAGTTGTATTCAGATTCGTCGAGAGGGCGTGAAACCGCCTGCTGCGTAACTTCTTTGGGGCCCCTTCCGTATGAAGGGGCTCAGCTGACGTTGAAAAGCCATATTAAGTAGAACTTGGCTTAAATGGTACTCACATTATGTGTTAGTATTACGTTCTGACTAGAAACATAATTGACTGCGTAGCAGGATGTACGGCATATTCAGTTGGTTTTTTGAAAACGTCAAAAGGGAAGGGGGGGGGGGTGAACTAAGAAAGTCGACTTCGCGAGGTGCTCAAATAATCGACCCTTTTACTTCTGACCTGAAAGAACGTTTTATCACTAAAATCTGTTTCACGGTCTTTCAATGACCATGGGTGTGTTTTGTTTTGCATACGAAAAGTAATTTTTGTGTAGACATTTTTATTAAGAACCGCGAAGAAAATTTCAACTAAAAGTTGCCTTCGCAGCTGGCTTTAATTCACTTTTGTCATTAGGTGTGAATTCACAGTCACATTGCTCGCTTTAGTATCTTTGATATGATGTACCGTATTGCGCCAGTCTAATGGCACAGGACGTAAGTTAGGGGATGGTTTACGAGGACGGCTGAGATAAGTTACCTGTCCTTCAGTAGACATTGAGAAAGCTGGTATACACCTCATGAAAGCAAGCAAGACCGGGCTAGCCTGCGTAGTTTGTTCAGGAAGATGCTTTTCTCCGACAAGCGTGACAGGTAATGTATGGAGGAAAGCAAGCCAATGGGTATACGCTTGTTCACGAAGTGTCATACGCGAACTGTCCAAAAAAAAAAAAAAAAACTTGTCTGCATGTTCTGACATATGCAGACAAATCATGAGCAGAGAAATCGTGTGTTCATGTTACAAGTTCGATTAGTAGCTTCTAAATAATAGACATATTCGCCGTGTATTTAGATAAAAACGGCAAATGACGAACACCCGATCTCTCATTCAAGGAGCATAGGTCAGTAGCCTTATACCAGGGAGTTGTTTAGGGGGCTAGGGGAAATATGATGAGGCCCGCCGTCGTTGTTGATAGATAATATTACATGTGGCTGTTAATTACGTCATAAAAAAGTTATTCCGTGAACTTTATCAGAACCTTAACCCAATCTATGTCCTCTGAAGTTATCAAAACAGAGGCTTACATTTACTCTACTCTAAGACCGGGCAGAAGCAAAAGTTTCCATTCTGTTTTGGTTTTCCGAAAGGGGAAACTATACAGTCACTTCCACCTACCAAGCAAAAACTTGAGTGGAAGCGCAGAATGAAAAGTCGTCCATGGCCACGGGTTGTGGACTACTTCTAACAGGATATTGCTGTGCTTCCTATAAATTTGCACATAGTACTTGAACCCACCATACTTGTAGTCTATCACTAGATATTGTGCCTTACAAAGAATAGAGATAGATTCCACTTTCAGTAACCTAGCCTTGGAAAATGCAACGCACTTACAGTAGTCTGCACTGCAGGCATGATTACCTTTCTAACAACAATGAACACATTGATTCTACCACGGAGTTGTCTAGTAGCTCTTCCCTGGTTCTTCATGAGCTTGTCAGCGTCCCGAAAACTGTTTTTTTTTTACGTTCTATCTTGCCCTCCGTGATCATAAGTTATGGGTTTGACAGATGGAGTCACATACGACCTTTGGAATCGAGAAAGCCCTCATCATGTCTCCAGTTTTGATTTCTTTTTTGGAAATTTACTTCCAGCCAGTTCCTCGGAGACGTTGTTCCATGGGTATACATCCATACTTTAACGCATACCCTTCTGGTTTGCTGTCATTTCGGAGTTTCAGCGTGGGTTAAACAAGGTTACAACACCAAACTTGCTAAGTGCATGAAAATCGTTGAGAGCGTAAGGCTCTTCTCATTGGTGAGATTAGAAAGTTTACTTCTATCAGGCTACGGGGCAAGTGACAGCTCACTTGTGTAACTAGGGACATGTCGAGTGGAAGCCCCCTGAATGGACCTACGAAGGGCATTAGCTCCATGCTGGTAGTAATCATGCAGCTAAGGGTATAAGCTCCATGCATTGACCTCACGCTTAGGACAGGTGAGGTAGGCCTATCGATGTATGAAGAAATAATTTATGGAAGGAAAATTTATGGGTACACTGCTTGTAGTGCGTGCTCAGCCTGAGGTTCCAAAACTATTTGTGACACGATGCTTCTCATTGGACACAATATTATGCTTTTCGATTTGTTGTTGCTTTAGCCTTTACGTTCACCTTTGCCCTCGGTCGATACTACACAAGTACGGGGGAGGGAGTGAACAAATCCATCATACGATTAGTTTTAATTTGTGCGTATATAACCCCAAATTTCTGTAGGATTCACAGCTAGGCTAGGCGACATATACTCATGTAAAACTCGTATAAGACGAAAACGGTTTCCTTCGAAAGGCTTCCCCACTACGTTTCCGCTTTAATTACAGTGGCCTCTCATTGCTTTGATAGTGGTCATTCAACGGTTTACAATTTACACAGTTAGTGGAAGACTGGTCAAGAAAATAAAGAGACTTGACCAATTGTGACAAATAAATGGCTTCACCGACTGTCAAGAGTAGACCTACTTGAAGACGGATTATCACTGGTTTCAGCTCTCACTTTCCTCAAAAGAAGAAGAGTATCAGAGTTTTATTTTGAGCATAGGGATATTAGCTCCATGGTTTGAGGGCACTTATAGCAAAGCTTCTGTGATGCAAAGGGAAGATTGCCAATAGACATACGGTGCTGTGCTCACGTGTCATAGTTTGGTGCATATCATACCGCCGTGGTGTGTCTTGTAAACAAATTGTATCATCATAAATCCATAAAGCTACCCTAGCCAATTATTTAGTTGGAATCCTAGAATGTTTGCATTGTTCAAACGCCTTCATCCCAGATAACGGACAGACATAGACCCATTACTGTCTATACTAAATTACCCATTACTGTCTATACTAAATTACGCAGAAGTTCATTTCCTCACGTTCGACCGCACCCACAATGATTACAATTGCTTCGATTGTTTTAACTTGAAAATTTTAGACCGAATGCAAGGGTAGCAAATCAAACTGTTGGGTTTTCGAGTTAAAAACGTTTATGCTTTACTCTGAAAACTTTGTCCGATTAATCGTCCAAAACTAATTTTGACACGGCACCCTCAACTAAGCCTATTTACATTACAAATTTCATCTTATTTCCCTTACAAAGTATCTATCACGATAATTCTATTGACATGTCATAAGCAAATTAAGAGCATGGGAGTTTTTCTGCGTGAATATAACTTAATTCAGGTACACAAACGTTATAGTAAGAACCACTCATGAATAAGGATACCAGGGTAGTGAGGGTACGCTAGCCCAATTAAAGGTGACTGCAGTTTCAAAATTACCAAATTGCACCAGAAAGGTTTCTCTTGGAACTTTTCTATTTCATTATTCGCTTCACGATATACTACTAAGCACTGCAATTAACCGGCTTTTACCGACTGGCGCCATAAGTATTGAATCCGGGCCATAAAGTCTTAATTCATACCTATAGATTTGCTATAAGAAATACGTCTTACATATATGCCAAGAGTTTTTGTAAAGTAAGGAATCGTTACAGATACGATATTTTACAACTCCGTTGTATATTACCACGAGTGCCAGGCGATGTAAGCTTGGCTGTGTCTCAATCATGTAAATATCGTAGTCGATTTTATGTAATTGACCTTTGAGCTGTGAATAAAACTCTCTTAATTGCTCGTATTTGCCCCTACTTCATTCCTCTTGAGAATAAATAAACACGAGAAGATCGCAAAACCATAAAAAATCCACTTAAAAGGTGAAAATCCTGTATGCAGCCACTCCTGAAATAACTGAGTCGATTTGAGACTGAAGAATGCTATTGACGATCAGTAAACATTGTTTTCTACTCTGTGTAAGTGTCATAGTCCAGAGAGCAACGACACATAGGCCTAGTACCGTCATATAGAATACCACAGCTTCAGAATAATATGAGGTTGTAAATGTTATCTTTGCAACTTGTCATTAAAACAGAATGTATAGAAGAAATACTATCCACCGTGTGTTTATAGTCAGAGGCGCACTACCCTACAACTTGAAGGTGTGGGGGCAAATTCCCGGGCATAGGAACATCCAGATAGATACCCTCTCTACATGATAATAGTTTGTTTGCATGGATGTATGTTAATGGCTTAATGAAAGAAGTGGAAACCTTTACCAACCCTGTATCCGCATAAAATTACCGTACGGCTGTGACCCTACGGTTGAAAAATCGAAAACTTGAGTTCATTAAAACATAAATTAAAATTGGTCTATAGTGTCATTTGTTAAGTTGTTGACAGTACGCTTTCAAACGCCAAATCAATTCACTCTGCTGCAGTGCTACACTGTGCACACCCTTGGTCAGGAGCATCCCAAACTCTCTCGTCCCAGGCACCCTGAACCATAGTTACGCCACTAATTTTTCTAGCAAATTGCCAACAAGTACAGAGATAGGCATACGCCTTTGAGACGTGGTCCAGGCGCGGCAAAAAAAGGCCAATTTCAGGGCGAAAGTGTTGATTTCAGAGTATGCTTTGAGGGTAAATGGTGTTCACAATAAATTATTTCTCAATAAGGGGAACGTTTTTGGCAAACACCTGCCACCCCCACCCCCATGTGAAATGTCCACAAATCTGCTATAGATAGTAGGCCTGGCCGATTTAACCATGGGCCAGAGGGGCACGTACCCAGGGCCCCCCACACAAAGTGACCCCACAAATAAGGATATATTCTTTAAGGGTTGTTGGGAGATAACTTTTAGCTTAAATCATGAGGCTTTCGCATAGAGACCCCACAATGTAGGCTATATATTTGGCCTAAGTCTATTGGGAGACGAGGCCTACCGGTCTTTGCTTGATCAGCATTTCTGGTCAGTACCGTCACTTTGTCTATTTGAGTCAAAACGGAAACTCTTTAACAGCAGCAGTACGCAGACTAGACCGTGTTACCGAATGTTTGTAAAAAGAATTGTACTGCCTGTAAAAAATATTTTTGTCAGTAAATTGTGAAATTCAAAGACAATTTCTCCTAACTTTACCTATTGTTTGTAATAGTTATGTTCAAAACGTCTTCATTCTTGTAATGCAATAAGAGGATGTATGCAAGAGTTTGTTGATTTCTCTAAGCAAATTTTGGGGCCACTGGTCTATTGCCTTTAAGGTTATACTGTTACTGGGGTACAATTTAATTCATGAGCGGTCATTCACTGTCAACTGAATTACAAGGTGGGTCAGACTATTAAATTTATGGGCAGGGCGGCCTGTGACGTCACATTAGGGTAACACCAAAAAAGCCTGTGAAAACAATACTGCGCGTCTATAAACATCAACATCCGGGTTTGTTTTTATATCAGCAACGCGACCTGTGACGCAAATACCCGTATGACCGACCCGCTCTTTGAGGAAAATTTAAAAAAATCACTGGTTTTTGTTGAGGGAAATTTGTTAATTTAGGGGGTTTATTGAAGGAAATTTTGAATTTTGGGTTTTTGTAAACAAAATTTGTGGTTCAACATGAATCTGTCTTTCTTGACAGTTAAATGAGGAAATCATGAAATCTGTAGGAGCGACTGTTCATCGTCGGGGTTTACGTGCTTCATACTACCCATCCAGGCTCCCCGACGAAACTGGAAAATTTCGCTGACGTAGTTCAGCCTTTCCCGACGGGGGGGGGGCATGCTCTCCTGCCACCCATTTGGCATTACCTCTTCTTTGTCTTCGAAGATAGATCAAACTTCTGAAATTGGTCAATGCAGGTAAACGCAATGTAAGATGCAATGTGATCTACATTTCACCGTGCAGAAAGAGAGTTCTCAGGTTATGAAAAAAAATAATTGTCACGTTCTCAAGGTAACGCTAAGAAAATGAAAACAATCTCTAGAATGTACTGTTACGACAAAGTCATCCATCTAAGACTATTTACAGGTTGAACTGAGCATGTCTGTGACATCTCTCTTTCTCATGCTTTAGGCTCGATTTTAGGTACTCTAAAAGTACACTTTAAGTCGAGTCATACTTTTCTCGACTTTTGGTCAGCCCATAAACCACTTGGTTCTCACTCCAACTGCCTGGATAGAGAAATCTCTCAACCTGTCTTTTATAGACTTCGAGGTCTCACCCATGTTCATACAAACTAATACATAATTTAACAAAATAAGACTGCAAAGGGAATATAAGGAATTAAACATGCGCATCAAAAATTGAACAGCATGAGCAACAACAGAAAAGGGTTCTTAAACGAAATAGTTGGCCTCCACCCCCCCCCCCTCTCTGACCTGAGCAGACGTAGGCCTTACTGTTCTTTGACAGTTAAGACAAAAGAGTATTAAGAATCAGGGTAGAAATAGCAGGGAGTTGTTATTCAAATAACAACTCCCTGGAAATAGGAAGTCTTCTTTAATGTTAAGCAGAAGCCTAAATGTGACAACACATCTAACTTTGCTTCCTTGCATGAATTTTCTCAAGACTCTTCTTACATTTATTAGCTAAAATTAGACAGGCAACCATCAGTGATCACTGATATTTTTTACAAAAAAAAAGAAAGAAAAGCATGGCCGATGTTTCGCAGTGATGGTAAACGAGTATTCAGGGACAGGTATCAAGATTTACTGCTAGTTTGTTCAGCCGCGTAAACCAACAAATCAGGTCAGTTTCAGATACGGGTGATAATAATCAACCAACAAATCAGGTTAGTTTCAGATACGGGTGATAATAATTTACTTTGTACATGTCATTCTGATAAATAGAAGTAGGAAGGGTGTGGCCTTCACTTGATCTAACTTTCGAAAAATACTTCAGCGTAGCCAGAACTGGGACCTTTTTTCCATTTTCCAGTATTATTAAAATAATACAAAGCAGTATCCTTAGTAGTGTATAGGCTTCGTTAATTAAACTGTGGACCTTCTTCTCTTCAAGGGAGTCTTTATAAGTATCGGCCGGCAAGAAATCAACTTAATTGGAAAAATTTACTGCACTTGGACGAGATAATTGGCCCTTTGTGGGAAAAATAAATGCATTCCGGGTTGGGGTGGGGCCGTGGTGATGGTTGTTACAAAGCCTAATTATCAAGGTTGGTTAATTCAATTCACCGTTGGCAACTCCTTTAACGTAGCTCATGGTTTGTTACCCGCATGAAGCAATGACCTTCAAATCTTCACCTGTGCAACACATTTCATTAAATTTGACTTATCCATAACATGTGAGTTTGCGAAATTTGGTGAGTCAGTTTGCGCGCATGTACTCTGAAAAGGTTTTATTCAATACAGTAGGTTATCTGATACAGGCGTATTTCCTGATCTGTTGGTATGGTTGTTAACTCAAATATGACAGCCCTTTACGCGCCTGTCTTCAGCTGAAATTTTACTATAACCCGTGCTGATTTGAATTCCCCTGTATAGGACAGCTGTAGCTTGGTAGCTTGCTCGCTTTTCCGTGGCTCTGCAAGTCAGCTGGTAAATAACTATCCATTATTATTAGAATACCGGCTAACAGTTTATCCTGTGCTCATCTTCAAGTTACACGAGATAAGCAAAATGTTGATGAGTTAAAAATGTTGATGAACTTGAGACCGTTTGTCTGAACACGTGAGGATGCAACGTCGCCTTGATTATTATGACACAATCGATGACAAGTTAAGTCCCTACTTGGACGATGAAACCACTATCATTTATCGAACTTTAGTATAGATGCAAGTATATTTAGGGTTATTGATGGGAAGGCATCCTATTCCATGTCCTAGTGATGGATTGGGAGTTTATGGGCTCCTTCACTTTGCTACCTCTTGTCGTTAAAACCATGTCAAACTCATCAGATAACAATAAATCACTCTTAGTATAGCTGTTCTGAATATAATGTATTCTCTTCGTGTACTTTGGCCCATTACTTAAGTACAGCAAACATTGTCCAAGTGTTTCACCTACCCAACACCCACCTTTTCAAAGCAGACGGCACGCTAGCTCTCAACTGTACACATGCTCAAGTTTCGCCATGTAACGTGCAACTGCGTAGTTGTCAATGTAGCCTATGTTGGTATAAAAACATCATCAGACACACAAACACACACCCCAGAAATTCGCCATATTGTAATTTGTAAGACACGAGACAAAACTTGTTGAACCATCTGCTTTACTCTACATCATACGGAACCATATTGTGTCATGTTTTTGAAGTAGCCGGGGGCCGGTACGGTCCGCCCTAAGTTACTCTCTAAATTTAAGAGAGTGAAAATATACCAAAAAGATTGACCACAATGACCACTCTGTTTCGAATGACATTCCACTCTCCATCGAGTGGTATTTTCACCCATTTAAAGTTAATAACCATTCCGAGCAGAGTGGAATTTCAATCGATTTCCACTCGAAAAAAGAGTGGTCACTGTAGGTAGGCAATGGTCGAAGAGTGAATTTCACTCTTTTACATCAAGAGAGTATGTTGGGTCTTTTGGCGGATGGTTTCCACGTGAACACCATTAGAGCCCTAACAGTTTCACAGAATCGGTTACGAAAGATAATGTAGCAGGTTTAACTACAAATATGACAGAAACAGCATCCCTTCTTCCCCGTCACCTCCTCCCGTGTCCCTCCGTCAACCCCATCATTTAGATTTAAGTAACTGATTCGAGCAGTGACGTAATCGTTGGAGGAATAACGACTGAGGAAATTTTTTCATAGACTTTTATGAAACTTTTTCAGACTACTTTTTAACTGCAAGATAAACCCTGAAGTGTTCTCAAGGAGTTTCCACTCCGATGGGTTGCAATCTGAAGTTGAACTGACAAACCTGCCAACTCTATGACTTAAACATGCATAGGCCTATGCATAGGGGCCTACCGTATTGGTTGAAAACAACCAGGACCGTCGGAACCGTTGGGTTACGGGCCACATCCTCCAGTAACATTCAGTTTGAAGTTTTTCTTCCACTATAGTTATTAACTGTGGCCTGGAACCACCAAATGTTGCATAGAAAATGCTCAACTCCAGAAGCTAAGAGCAGTCATAGAAACTTTCAGACGGCCCAGAAGAACAGATACATACACATTCACGAGAATATTTAGATTAACTTTCAAAAAGCTCTAAGTTGTATTTAGCTTCGAGTTGACCATTGTTGATGTAGCCCGTGGGCATATAGGCACTCACCCTATAACCTTACGCTTAAGACGTATAGTATAATGAATAAGAGATGGAGAATGCATTCTTGTTCGTTCGAAACTAAATGTGACACTAGATTCATTGCTGGCGATCGACAATAATCTCCTCACTTGTTCGTTTCTTGAACTTTATACTAGATCGTCATTGCTTTCAACAAACTGAGAATTTATTTGGGTCACTTTAAACGTTATTGTACACTGGAGTTGTTTGAAATTGGAAAGTTTGGTAGGTTACAAACTTACCTTGCTAAACAGATTACCGTTTCTCCAAGCAGTATCTTTGCCTTATCTTTATTCATATGTCAAAAGGATATATTTTTGGTGGTGGTCAGTGTTTTTCCTTACAAAATCCTGTTCTGACTCGTCTCTTGGGACCAAATTGTCGGAGATTCTCTAGTAATCTGCTGGAGGAATTAGCTTCGTCCTGGCGCCAAGCGGAGGGGTGGGGGCTCGAGCCCCCCGTGCGTCGTCTTTGTCCTTGTTGGAGGATTAGTTTACACTCTAAAAAGTGTTGGGCACATATGCCACCTGACAAAGTGTTGGGAAAAACATTTGCCCAAGCTGGTACAAACGTTACCAAATTTTACCCAACGTGGGCATTTTGTGACCTACCTGGTCATTTTCTTTACCCAACTTACACTTTGTCAGGTGGCAAACGTGCCCAACAGTTTTTGGTTCGATGATAAGAAGAGAAACCTTTGCATGTGTGATCTCGCATGTGTATGTATAGGTGGGTGTGCGTGTGTGTATGTGTGAGAGTGTAGGTTTGAAAATAACAGGATACCAAGGAGAAAGGGAGGCCAAAGTGTTAGGGAGAGGTAAAGCACCTGTCAAACAAGGTCTAAACAAGGATTAAAGTATATTTTCAAGTGCAAATTGTTTTAAAGATGTTGATGACTGGGATGTTCCAAGAAACGTATTTGATTGACCACATACGCTAATGATTTCAAATCGGGGAGACTGTATCTGTTTTTAAGCCCTCGTTGAATTTAAATTTAACTTAAAAGTTTACGATCAGAAATCTTGACAGACTAAGTGACTACCCTTAATTATCCTGCCTTTAAGTGTGAAAAGAGATCACCGCACTCCGGACTTAAACACGTTTCCGACTTTTAGGGGCTCATGGAATTATAGAACATCGTAGCACTTGATAGAATGGTGGATGCATGATTTTTTTTTCAAAGGGGACTCCGAAGGGGAAACAACTAAGGTTAAATACGGCCACTGACATAGAAATATCGGAACAATCTAAGTGAAGAGTCTATATCAAAATGTTCCAAAGGGGGGCTTTGGCGGTGGAAACACATCCCGTGCCCTCCCCGATCACAGCCTACCTTGAGAATGATTTGCTGAAATTTTAATCTACACGGTAATAAATTAACATAGCCTACAACGTGCTGATCCGTATTTATCACTCAAAACCTGCGGCCACTACCCTTGCTGAAGATTTTCTTCGTTCACTCTTGATTACTTACAGTATAAAGGCCTACTTGGTGACTAGTATTAACCTCGCAAACTTAGCATGGTTGTATGTTTTGTTCTTCGAATTCGTGACGAAGATCACGATCACAAAATCCGCTATGATGACCTCACATGAAAAAATCGTTACCCCACACACATCAAAAGACAGTGTGAGAGCATTTGTGCTACAAGAGTCTATGGAAACAAGTAATTTCTTGTAATTGCTTTAGAATTAATCGCAAAGAATGCTTAATTTGTGTAACTTGAAACTTTCGAACCGAAATCAACATCTTGGGAGAGGTTGAGAGTCTGAGAAAAGATGCATTACTATGTGATACTAATGTGTTGCACAGGATGACACGGGAAACATTGCACGTTCCGACAACGGTTACCACGTGAAGTGGAATTCATAACTCATACTTTCAGTGACCTCTACATGGAATGAATTACCCTTAATCATATTCATTTCTGAAAATTACAGGATAGAACTCATCGTAACTTTTCACCTCTTTTTTCGCAGAACTTTTACTTAAAGAGATTTTTTCCTTTTCTGTTTTGTTTTCCTTCAGGCTTCTTTTCGATCTTCACGTTCAACACTAAAAGGTTACTTCTTGGCCGGTGGTAATATGGTATGGTGGCCTGTAGGAGCCTCATTATTCGCCAGTAACATCGGCAGCGAACACTTCATCGGTTTAGCTGGATCTGGAGCGGCAGGTGGCTTGGCAGTGGGAGCCTTTGAGTTAAATGTAAGAAAAAGAAAAATGGTTTCCAGTCCATTTATGTAATTAAAAATGTCACTGACCCCTTTAGTAGTCCGTTTGTAATGTCTGTTTACCTTGGGACATGCAGGGTGGCGATTTGTTTTCAGTATTGGGGGACATGTTCCCCTGTCCCCTCCCCCTGTCCCCTGGGATCGCCGCCCATGCCAAGGGAGTCTTAGCTTCATGGTTTGTCCTTTGCTTCGCCATTTCTTTTTGTGTTTGGATTGAGGGGAAATTGAGACTAATTGCCCCAAAGGTGTCACAATCTATACAACATTTGGACACCAAAAAGCTTCTCATACATCACAAAGACTCCAAAATTACAGCTCACAAGAAACTGTGCCTGTTTTCTGCGGGACGAAGGGGCTAGTAAGCCTATTTAATCAAGTGTGAGAAGTCGAGAGAGTGGAATTTTTATTCATTTTTCCAAGTAGAGCCTCTTTGCCTCTCACGTTGTACATGTTAATGGTCTATGCTTGCACATACCTGCATATCTGATGGAAGAAGTATTAAATCATAAAAAATAGCCACAATTCCCTTCAAAATCCACAATATTATTGACTAATTTACAAGAAAATTACTTTTTCAACCCTGAATCATGAAAAAATATAAGCTACTCAGTGATTCTCAAAGGCGGTCCTCAGGGCCGCATGGGGCCCCTGAGTGACCCTGTTAGTGAGGCCCTGAATTGATTTCACTTTTTGGGAAAATCACATTTAAAAATGTGTAATATGTTGTTGACAATCTTGTTTTGTACATAAATGTATACCATTATATGAAGTGGTGCATTGCGAAGGGCGTGTATTTGTGACAAAAATTGTAACGACGTTTTTAACCGAGAATCGAATTGCTGGGTGAGTGTGGTGATTGTACTATTCAAAAACGTATCTTGTTGAATATCCGTTGTTAGATGACTACCATTAAAATCTCTGAAAGTCATTTTTCATTACTTGTAGGAACTAAATCAAATGTAGTCAGCGTGGTATACCTAATTTTCAACGTATTGTATGTACTCGCACTTTCTGTAGCTCTGTTTAATGAAATAGAATAAGTCAATTGAGGAAGTTATTACTTGGGGGGGGGGGTGTGTTTTGGTATGCAGCACTCGACCCAGTCCTGTACTCTGTCTGACCGCGTTTGACACAAACTGAGTGTCTTCACATTCTGGCAATTTAAGCAGGATATGCGGGTGCGCAAAACCTGTAATAACTCCAAGTGCGTTTTGGCGGTAACCTACTTAGTTTGGGATGCCAAACGATGTAATCCATATACCGCAAATCCAACCACATTAAACATCGAATGCTAAACGTAGAACTGCAGACATGGGTGGTACCAGGTGGAGGCAGCGGTTTGACCCCCCCCCCCCCGTCGAGGTAATTTTCCATATTTTCGAGGAGCCTTGATGGGTACGTTTAAGTGTGTAATCCCCCGACAGTGACCAACTCTTACGTATTTCTAGGCTTTGCTCTTAAGGCCAGTCCATACTTCAGTATAGCGCTATAAAGCTGAGACTTGAACACTGTTCAACTCTTGTATATGTCTGCAATTTGTCCGGAAGAGGAACGAATGACCATTTAAAGTTCTTATAGCTTTGCTGCGCGTATGAATGTGGAAGTATGAACCGACCTTCAAGAAGAACAGACTTTTCAATAAAACCCAAGTTTTTCAATTTTTCTTCATTCGAATCCCCAAACTTTTCGACACGCTTTGCGAGTCGGAAACTTACGCATTAGCTGCCCTTTGGCAACCATGTTGCCTAATTCAGGGCTTCGGGTTTTAGCCCCCTATTGGGGACCTTGCTCCCCCTTTCAATGGGTAAGTCCTGGCACCACTAAGGATTGTAGAAAATTTAATGGTTAAAGAATGCAGTATCCTGCAATGTAAGGCATCAAGGAAGCCAAATTTTACTGACTTCAGCCCATTCTTTGGCGGGGCTGAGGTCGGGTTGGTCCTGTAAGACGCTGTTATAGTGGATATTGCACTCTTGATGAGCTGTTCCTTGTGAAAGTTCCGTACCTCTGTTGCTGTTTGCCGTAGTTATGGCTTCGAAAACTAATACGTATTATGTAATTCACCCTCAAGAATGCGTGTCCTACCTCTTGACCTGGGATCTCCCCCGCTGCCCTCGACCTCAGCCAAGCCCTTGCATTTAGCCCTCAGCCTCAAAACGTTTGAGAATCACTGACTACTACGTAATTATCCAAATCCGTGAAGTAGGATAAGGGATTCCTAGGACAGGTCTTATGTTATCCTTTGCTAAACCTTAACTCCAAATACAGTTGTTGTGTTGTGATTCCCCGAACGGTTCATTTTGGGAGTAGCAGTTGTCTTCTCGGAAAAAATATACGTTATACGCCAACTAGAGACTAGCTGGTGTGTAATTAACTCATAATTTACTTAAGGTTAACAGACAATGTGCAACACTCCACATCAAAATTTTTCCCTGTACGAGAACATTGAATTTTGTCAAACTTTGAAGAGGTACATCTAGGGACCCGTGAAAGATATTCAAACAATTCCAATAGGTTTTTCATAAGGGGATCTTATTATTATTAATACAGCTGATTTAGGTACATGCCGATGTACGTTTATATACAGTCTTGCAATTTTATTCTATTTTCAGGCAATGGTGGTTCTCATCCTTCTAGGCTGGTACTTTCTACCCGTCTATCTGTCCGCCAAAGTAAGTTCGAAAATTTATTTTGGAAATTATGGTTGTATCTTGACCGTTTATGGAGGCTAGGGTAAGTCATGTGTCATTGGAAGACCTAGCGTAATCTTGTTTATTCCCAGTTGCTTCAACAGAGTTTGAGAGTTGGAAGATAAGGGGATTAGAATTTAGAAGAGATCATTCGAGGCAATAAAACGGAAAAACCGGATTGCGCTAAAAGTGCGCGGGAGAGCAAAGTGCTACTCCTTGTGTGGTTCTGGTGGCCCTGGGACCCTGTTGGGGTACAGTGACAATGCCTCGGTGGGGAAACCAGGGAGTGAATCCACCGTAAGTCTGGGGTATTTTTATTAAATGGCATTAGAATGAGACATTGAACTATCCTCAAATGGCGTTTGATGCGCACTAGCAGAACACCAAAATCACAACTGGCGCAATTTTTTTTTTTTTTTTGCTTCACACAAACGGTCGATCGGATGGATCACGCAGAATAATGGGAAAGATTAAGTAGACCTAATTATGTTTCAAATATTTGTCATTGTGTTTTTTCAAGATATTTTAATATTAATTCTAGAGTCTTATACATTGCTTCGGTGGCTGTTTAACACAACGATTCACCCAGCTCTACATATCTTGGATATGTATCAAATTTAGTTGGATGGGGGGGGGGGGGTGAGTTAAAGGAAACTATTAGATCAACTGCCTAAATTCCCCAGGGGAATAGACCATTGGCCAGGCAATGTGTTAAAGGGGCCGTTCTGTGCTTTAGGGGTGAGACAGTCTATGTTAAGATGTATTAAGACGACAAAAATTTCTTCTTCTCAAAATTGTCCGGGGGCTTCAAGCGGGCTGCTTTTTCTGCCCCCACTTAATTGCGGGCCTGGGTAGGAATAGTATGTACGGTAGTATATAAACTATTCAGATGTTTATGTGTATAAATCTTGGACAGACAGATTTGAGAATGACCAAAACTTGAAATTTCAAGCCGAAGGTGCACACCATTTATGCATGGAATTAATCCAGAAAAAAATCCCAAAATGCAAAGTCAAACTTTATTGATATTATAATTTTTGTAATCACATACAGTGCTCATCTAGGGTTACATCTTAGGATTTAATATATTTACATGTCGTGAATATTGATATAATGTCATAACGCATGTCAGTATCCAATTTTGCTACACTGTTTGGGCTCCTTCTCTCCTAAGTGTGTAGCCCCTGCAGCCCCCATTTATATGATTATCCTTCGTTATTGCTTTTCCTCAGCAATTTTTGTATACCTTAACGGTGCTGCAGTCAGCAAAGTGTAGGCGTCCTCTGCCACACTTTTAGGTGTCCCTGTTTAGGTTCGCACCTCACAATTTTCAGGTCCTTAATTTTTCTGCATCTAATGAAGGTCTGGTAACGCCTTTTCTTCATGTGAGTCGTTTTCTTTACCTGCCTGTTTCCTTTAGGTTTATACGATGCCAGAATATCTTCGGA
The DNA here is from genome assembly GCA_009936505.3 of Holothuria glaberrima. Lineage (NCBI taxonomy): Eukaryota > Metazoa > Echinodermata > Holothuroidea > Aspidochirotida > Holothuriidae > Holothuria > Holothuria glaberrima. Next base: position 9,587 of record WURT03668122.1, on the reverse strand, counting down.
AACGTTACGGGGGTCAACGCATTCGAGTCTACCTAGCTGTTTTAGCGCTTATTCTCTCTGTGCTCACCAAAATTTCAGTAAGTGAACTTTCACCCCAAGATATTTTGATCGCTACTACAAAAATTCCAAACGGAGTTTCAAGTAAAGTCTTAGTGGGGTCTGGTGGGATGTGGGTTTCGAAGAAAAATTACAATTCACTTGGGTGGCAGCCAACTCAACAATTTAGATCAAATGTGGTTCCTTTTCAAAGGCCAGATGGAAAAACCGTTGATTTCTCTTGGATGAAATCCACCTTTCTTTGACCGGCCGGGGATCGAACCCTGAACCTCTCGGTTGCTAAACTTAATCGCCATAAATCCACTGTCATTATCCACTCGCCAGGACACAACACCGGTTAAATGCATTGGTGGCAGTTTCCAGTCGTCTTCGATCTTTGATCAGAAAGACTTTAAAAACAAACTGCACTTAGACAAATTTATATCAATAAAGCTTCATTCTGTACGACAGCTAATAACCCTGTTTATTATACCCGCTATAACATCAGTAAACAAATTATTCTGTAGGGTGTTTTATGATAGAATCATGTACCTGTGTGATAATGATCTAGCGGGTTATGGGAATATGTATGCCCCATTTCACACCATACAAGTTTTTACATTATCAATATTTTGATAAGCCAAAGTTTTATTTAGGAAGGTGACGATTGTTAGGATGGGCGATGGGGAAGGGGGGGGGGTATAGAATGTGGTGCCCCAGTAATTTGGTGGAAGAGACGGATTACCCTAAGTCTCTCAATACACTTGGTCAACGGCCCTTATGTTTTCAATACACTCTAGGTGATCATTAAGACAGACATACACACACATGCAGGCAAATGAAAATGAACATGGGAGTCAAATGGCTTGATATCAAGTTTTATCCTCCTATTTATATTCTCCTTGAAACTCTGTTGGTGTTCTTTACGATGATATAAACTGTCTTTTCCTCCTGATACATACAACCATGAAATGACATGAAATGGCTTACAGTCTTACCAGTCTATGAATAAAGTCTCCAAATCAGATAGCTTTCTAGATAATATTATGAATAATTACGGCAGAGGAAGATTATGTTGAAGTGTATAAACACACACCAAGCAGGATGGTGTACATTCCACACCCGGTCATAGCATTCAAATTAACACAAAGTTGACTTGAAGGCAATATGCAGTCGCCCCAAAATTTGCTTTGAAATATCAGCACTCTTGCAAATCTCCTCTGTCAAAGCACCTCTGAAGATGCTTTCAACATAACTATTACAAACAATAGGTCAAGCAAGGAGAAATTCTCCTTGAAGTTCACAATTTACAAACAAAAATATTGTCACATGATCAAAATGGGCCATTCATGAACTAGAGTGACGGGGCATACTACCTCTGATTAGGGTGACTGCATTTTCCCTTTAAAGTGAACAAACAATCGCCGCTAACCTTATTTTGAAAAATTCGCTAAACTTAAAAATTTTCTCATATTTCCCTTTCAGATATTTTTAATATTATTCAGAATGTGAATAGCCTATTGCATTCTGAAGATGGAAAAGGGGTTAATCTGCATGAATTTTACAATTCAGACACAACTATTTTTGACTTGTTTAAAAAGAGCCTTTCAGGAGTTAGCATTCCAGCGTTTACTTATTCAAATTGTGGTGACTGGACAGTTTTCCATTTAATCAAGCAGACTGTGTGGGCGTTTATGGCATTCTCAAACTTTTAAGACCGTTCAGTTTTTCTTAGTTTTCGTGATATGCTCACCCTGCAGGTGACCATGGCTAGCTTGGAAACTTCGGTAACTCCTCGTTCATTTAACCTTTGACATATTAAATTTAAGGGGTAATGGAATTTAAGGTAACTTGAAGTGGCGAAATGCAGAACTAATCCTTTTTGAAGGCAAATAAAAGAATTGAAACCTCATTTGGGTAGTCTTGGATTTGCAATAGTGCAATTATTATTTAAACCAACAGTATTTTCCCTTCTTTGTTGGAAATCGAATGCCACGCCTCAGTTAAATTGTCTCTTCACTCTGCCCTGTCGGTTATCTGCTCCTCGGTCTTATATCGCGGTGTAAAATGAAAACTGAATAATCTAGTAGTCAGGGGGAATTTTGAAAGGGGGATATAAATAGCGGAAGTTTTCTTGATGTTATTATTTGTATTCTAGAAAGATAGTGTTGAATTTTCCCTCCTTTCAATATGTCCTGGTGCAATAAAGTGATGGATTAAATTTACTTCTTCATAATTATAAGCTACATGATCATTGTACGTCTTTAATGCCGTTAGAAAGTGTGAGTGGGCCCGGTCGACTCGACTTGAATAATTGCCACACTGACTTATACCTGACAACACACTCACCCCCACAAACCTACACTGACACACATTTTGTTACTTTCAGACATCTTGTTGCTTGTATTTTACATATAAAATAAAACAGAGACCAGAAGGTTTGACCGTTACTTCGTAAGATTCATCAAGATTTTCTAAATCTTAACCCATCTAAAATGGTAGTGACACAGAATTTTCACCTGTCTCTTGATGTATGCCTCTTTTGTAAGATCTCTTAAATTCAAGCAATAAAAGAATTCCATACGTTTTGATTAAATAGTAATAAAAATCTCTCAGCTACCTAAATTAAAAGACTGCCCTCAACAGATAAATCTAACGGCAGCCGAGATGTCACTAGTCTTGTTCAAGACTCTAGTTCACTTTGCGTACCCCCACACATCGGCTGCAAATCATACTTGCCAGTACGCCCTCTATTACTCTACTATTGAACTCGCCTATAGACTTCCCTTCCAGAAGTATAGTTCTAAGTAGTTCAATAGTAGAGCCGAAGAGGGCGCACTGGTACGTATGCTTCAGAGCCGATATGTGGTGGACGGAAATGAACTATAGTCTTGAACAAGACTAAGATGTCATTGTCTCTTCTTCAACATGCAGCCTATTGTAAAAATCACTTTTCGAAGACTGACTACACTGATAACTCATTTGTCGAGTGGAAATCGACCGAAATTCTTCTTTGGTCGAAATATTAATATATATATAAATATATATATATATATATTGAAATAGGTGAAACTGTTACTCGATTAAGAGTGGGAACTTACTTGCTGATAACATTATCGATGTTAATTACATAGAGTGATTACGGTAGTCACTCTGTCTAGAATTTATTTCTTTTAGCTTTAAAAGAGAGAAAAGAAATTACATTTTTTATAGCTACTCTAAAGACATGTGGTGTAAAGTGTGTTTCAATGTCGTTATAAACTTTTGATCCTTTTTTATCCCTTACTAGACTTTCATAAATTCAACTTCGCCCATTTCTTGTAGTTGTTGCAGTGTGTTGTTTAACAATACAGCCTACCTTTGAGGCTTCACTTTGTTTGAACAACTTTATCACCTTCTAAGATTATAAAAAAAAAATTACGACTTTGCGTAGGAGCCCTTCACATGAGAAGTGTCCTTATAATAGTGTTGAGCGATGCAGTTTGTAAGTGGATTAAAATGAACAAAATTGTATAATCTTTTTTCCAATTTGTAGCCGAAGTCATTCTTGATCCCCTTGAACTTTGATCGGGTGGTGGAGTATTCACGTAGTACAGAGGATAAAATATGTCCGTAGGTTAGAGAATGACTCGTTTGACCGTGGAGTCTTTGCCGTACGGGCCGCCTAATTTTTATTCCCAGGACGTTCGGGTTAAATAGATTTTTCAAAATAGTTTTAATTTGTTTCTAAATCAAGGTTAGGGTCAAAATATAGGTTAAGGTTACGTGGACAAGGGATATTTGGCCTGTTCTTTCATAATCCTCTGTCAGAATTACAAAAAAGAGGTCGAAAAGCTGTCATTTGGAATTATGGGTGTGGCCTATTTCCAAGAAGCTAATTCGTCCATTGGCATGATTTACCCCGAACCGTCCCGGGAAAAAAATTACGCGTACGGGCTAGCGGGGCTGGGGGCGGTCTCATCCCCCCCCCCCAAATGTCAGGAACCTGACTAAATCGGGCAGATATTTTGTCTCAGTCGGTCGAAAAATTGGACAGTTAAATTAAATTCTCCAGACTCTGGAGTCGCGCAAAATCACCGCCCTATCTGAGAAAAACAGTCCCGTACGGTCATGCGTGGAGATGCTACTGGCATAATGGCTCCCTGGTGTATGGCACTTTCAACCAGCTAACTGTGGACAGGCTATGATTTGTCATACAAGCTACACGGGATTATTCCACCCACATGCACGCTTCGTAAATTATCTATACTACAGGACTTTTATCTCCTTAAAAATATTAACATTTGACGAAATATCATACTGACAGATCATAGCTTTACCAAGTAATCAATAGTCCATGTTTTATAAGAGTTTTTATATGACAACTGTGGGACAATTCAAGGGACGATATTTCGGGGCGAACTTCTTTTGTTGAACCAGGGTCCTACATACGTGATATTTGGGATTACAAAAGCAATTGATTTGAATATAATTTTATCCATATCTGATTTAAGGAGGCCTGATGAATATCTTTGTATCTCAGCATAAGTTGAGAAGGTTTAAGGAGTCAATGACCACATCGATCCGCAAATTGGGTTCAGTATTTTATCAAAGGAAATCAAGTTTCAGTTATGCATTTCTGCTTATGAAATCATGCTAGTGGATAGTGAGTAACCTAAACACAATTTACTGTCTGTCGAATCGCGATCTCAAGTTTTAATTTTGCAAGAAAATCTCTCTTGATTTACACACACAGTGTTTTATTAAAAATATTTACATTCATATTTTTTCCTTCATAGGTTAATATGTTTGCAGGGGCTTTGTTTGTCCAGCAAGCCTTAGGATGGAATCTGTATTTTGCTATTATTCTCCTTCTGTCGATTACAGCCATTTATACCGTAGTGGGTAAGTCACAGATCGGATTTTAAAAATCCTGTGCTAACATAAATGGACTGCAAACCCTATTACTTGTGTGTTTGTGCCTTTACATGTGTGTCTGTTTTTGTGCATTTCTTTTTTAAAACTCTTTCTTTCGCAGTGATTGAATATGGTAATTTTATCTTTGTTGTATCTCTTTGTCAAATTTGCTAAAACATTACATTAACCGTTTTAGCCCTTCATGGTATTATTAGTCTAGAGTACATGTAGACGAAGACATACTTCCAGCTAGATGCTCTCTTGAAAAAGTAGGCCTATGGTTACTTTATTACATAACCTCAGCAACTCAGTGAAGCAATCAAAATATGTATGCGATCTCATCAAGATCTCAGGTAAGTTACTTAAAAGAAAAAATGAGAACGGTTGAAAATGAGAATAATGCTGAAAATGCACCATCATATCAAGTAACACAGTGTAGCAAAGGCACTAAAATTACAGTGCTCACAAAAATCAGGTAGTACTTAACTAGTTAAGAATCACACCTACCCCAGGGTGGCGCCATGCGCAAGGGGAGCGCATGTCAACAAGCCCGTCATCACCCCTTTCCACACGCTGTGGGCAGGAGATGTTCATTTTCTCACACCTTCCAGATTTGCAAGAAATTACGAGAGACACACCGCAGGAAATGCAAGCGAGCAACACATTGCACTTTTGAAAATCTTACCCGTAGTTAAGTCTCATTCAACTATCAAATTTCTATCTTTTCCCTTGTCTTTGTTCTATTTTCATCAGGTGGTCTTGCTGCCGTAATCTACACTGATGCTGCACAAACCGTCATCATGTTAATAGGAGCATTCATTCTTATGATTCTGTGTAAGTCCATGTAACACTGAGATAACTCAGGAACCAATTTTCATCATATCATCTTGAACATAAGTGATCTGATAATATGCCTTAATACAAGGCAGATCCATTGAAGGTAAACAATGGAGTTATTTTGCCTATCATGGATTTAACAATTAGGTAACGATAAAATTGTCCCAGATTAAAAGCAACCGTATATGAATTACAAGGAAAGGTACGCAGGATCCAAGTTCAAATTGGTTTGACTACACTTAACTTCCCCTCTAAAACAGGGGATCAAAATGTTTTTTATGTTATTACCATTTTTGACAAAAAACTTTTTCCAGAGGCGTAACTTTTTCATCGGGGGGGGGGGATAGGGTTAAACTGGGGGCAAGCAGAAATAACACTATTTAAGAGGAGCGGCATGCACCATCGGTTGGCGCGTAGCGTTCAGAGAAAATGTTTTGATTAAAATGCCTCTCAGATTGCAGGAAATGGTAATTCCCAGTCTCTCTGGTCTTGAGTTTCAGCTAAGTATTCTTTATTTTTGTCACTCACAAATTTTGCCCAATAGTTTTTTACCTTCTAATTTCATTCGGGGAAGCAGTGGGAAAAACATTTGACTGGGGGTTCCTGCCCCTTAACCCCGCTGGTCACGCCGTTGCTTTTATCAGTTAGTTGGAAACCATCTTTGGAGTTGTTAGTTTGTGTAATGACCCTGAGCGAAGAACATAATAACAAGGATAACTGCAGCAAGCCCTCACATTTATCTTTGGGGGAGGGGAAAGAGAGGTGGGGTGGGAAGAGATGCTGTAGTCAGTCACTGTCATTCCTGATTTGCAGTAACCTTAAGAATGGCAAAGGCACATTTTTGAGGGGTATCCAATAACGATCAACAGGTTTGTCTAGTCTAAAACTACCACAAGTTCCAAAATGGCCATTGGTAGAAAAGGGTCCCTTGCAGGTAAAGACATTGAATGTCAAGGCCGGTTCACATTGGAAATGTATCGCGGCTGTCACATATAAACGAACCATGTAGTGGTCTCAGTGTTAACGTCAAACGTCATATGTCCCTCGTTTGTAGTTTAAAGGGGTGGCGCATTGGGAGTACGAACAGCGGCTTTCAGGCATTAAACGCCTAACTTTCTTCACCCAACCCCGCTCCTTCCCTCACACCCCAGCATATTCATTCATGCCTATAAACATATCTATTCAAACAGCTTTAAACAGAGTTAACTATAAAGAGTTACAGATGAGATACCCTCAAGCGATTCCAACATCAACTCTGACTTGGGGAAATACAACCTGTGGTATTCCTCGAGAAGACGCCTTTCACATGTTTCGTCATCCGGTAGATGGAGATTTACCGTGGCCTGGTATGATCTTTGGCATAACTGTCTCTGCTGTCTGGTACTGGTGCACAGATCAGGTAAGCATCCGTATCAAAATGTAGGAGAGGCCTTAAAATACTGAGTCTGCTTAGGGCTCTCTGTGGCCACCGTCACATAGACTGTCGCTTAAAGTTTTCGTAGGGTATAAGCTATACTTTGTTTGCTCTAACGGTGTGAATAGATACACAAAACCGCCACCAAACCGACACCACTTAAAACCGAAATCATTTCGTAGTCGGGTGGGGAGGAGGAGGGGATCTGTCTTTCTGTCTTTCAATTTTCAAACGATAGAGAAGATTTTATCAACTACCGCTTTAGGTCCCATACTTGGCGTTCCATGGAAGCTTCTTTGGGCTTTTCCGGGTTAGTCCCGAGTTGTCTGGGAACCGATATCGGTTTGGTCTCGGGTGGTCTGAGTATGCCGTTTCGTCGGTCTCAAGTGGTCCTGGTTGTGCCCAATTTAACGATGGTGGGGGGGGGGGTATGGATATCAAAAATCAGACTAACACACACCTTAAGCTTGCTCTTCAAGGTATATAATAATGTGTTCCCAAAAGTTCGTAAACAAGCAAACTCTTACTAAGAATGGCCAGACCGACATCAATATCGGTAGGAAACTATCATTTTCAAGTTGTTATTAATTCTTAAGAAAAGTCATGGAAGATATAGCCCACTTCAGGCGAAATCTTAAGACTAACCCAAAAGCAATGGTTGCACCAGCATTTTCCCGATGTGGGGCCAGCAACTCGAAGCCCAGACAAATGTGGTGGATTACACAGGGGGTAGCGAACATCAAAGTTTTCCTCTCGAGAGGTTTGCTATCCCTCCTGCCATTCGAGGAAAACATTTAAGTTCGCTATCCCCCTGCACTATGCCGCTTTTTTGGCACCAAAATTTAGTGTTTAACTTAAAAGAGCGAAAATTTGGGTTTTTCTGACAGAAAGCTAAAAACTTCGGGGGCTTTTGAGAAAACTGAAGAATTGTTGGTTTTAATCGATGAATCCGCCGACCTCGAGAGCAAAAATAAGTGAATTTTTGTGATAACCGGTCCCTATCGGGCGCGAATGGGGGGGGGGCGTTTTCAGAGGAGGTCCATTCCCTCCCTGCGCCACTCTAGGGGCCACCCTTGCTCAAAGGAGTTAGTATCTAAGGGACACGAGACTTCATGAACTCAACTATCTTTGATATCGTACTTGTTAATTTTAGTATTGACACCGCGAGTTTCCTTGACGTGTCAGAACTATCGAGAGATGGCACACTTTAATAAACCCAGTGACTTAATTTGTATGATTTCAATTATAACGTAGCAAACATCGTCTCTTGTTTGGAAGTTAGCATACATTAATTAGCACAAAGGGTAAGTTATTTCACATTAGGGTGACGCGCACCATGTCTTGTAAATGTTCGTCTTGGCGATTAACGAAAAACGATTCGGCAACGTACCATTTTGTTTACACCCGCCACTTTCCTACCCACCCGTTTATCAACAGAAGAAAGTGTCACCTACTTCTTCTGTTCATGAGATATTTTTGCATCGTGTCATGTTGCTTGTTGGCTCGTTTCTCACCAGGTTATAGTCCAGAGAGCTCTCGCATCCAAGACCATCGCTCATGCGAAGGGAGGCTGCATCTTGGCTGCCTTTTTGAAAATCCTTCCCCTCTTTTTGATCGTCATCCCAGGCATGATAAGTCGTGTGCTCTTCACCGACTCCGTGGCTTGTGTAGATCCAGATGACTGCTTGGAACAATGCCAGAGCAGCACCGGGTGCACAAACATCGCATATCCGAAACTTGTGATTAATATAATGCCAACAGGTAAGTGACAGACGAACCGGTAAAAGGATGGGAATGAACATCATGCATACCGAGGTAAGGGTCTTAAGGTACGTTCACACTTGTACGGTAACGGCAACGGCAACGGCGAAAATATCCCGCACAATACAAAATGAAAGGCTGTTCACATTGGCACGGCAACGGCAATGCGGCAATGCCTCAATCCGGTGAAAATGCGTCCGGCAAAAAAGTAATCGCACCTGGAGCGATTCAACGCCTTTGTCGCACGGCAATTATTGCAAACATGTGAATGTGACCAGCCACCTGGTCGTCTGACTCGCGGGCGCTAACGGGACAGGGATTCACTAGGTTAGCGCGCCAAAAACAGTGCACAAATTATTTGGGTACAGGATGTCTCGGAAATCAGATCTAACTAGTGAGCTGGTCGAGAAATTGACCATTCTCGTTCAGCAGGAATCCTTCGGTATAGGCCTATGAACTTCGTTTTTTACAGTTTTGTAGAGGAACCTGGCCTAGGCCTACATTGTTTCTAAAGTTTTCTCAGAGAGCAGATTAGGCTTTGAATAATAGACCTACCGTTGCACAGATAGGCCCAATGTTCAGACGAGAGCCCACATAATGACGGTACTTTTAGATCCCAATGTCTGTTTTAACGTTAACGTTA